>JASEVX010000001.1:52447835-52631041 GCA_031761405.1 Serripes groenlandicus
GTTATTGTACGGAAACGAAGTGTGACAGACAGACGGACAGACAGACGGACAAACCCAAATTAATAACCCCCCTTTTTTCTTCGAAAAAGCGGGGGATAATAAATACAGATTTGTTATATGTGGGAAAGGTTTAAACAATTTCTACTTTTCCACAAAGGCTTTATTAAGCTGATGCAGAGGCATCAAAAGTCTTCTATATCAAGGAAACTGTTAATTGAGCTAAACCAGAAAGAATACCAACACAATTTTCTAGACAGAAAATAAAATTTCAAAGTCACAGAAAGAAATTGAATTTACATAAAATCTTGAATCATCCATAATCAAGAGACTCTTGCAGTGTCTCCATAATAATTTAGACCTGTCACATATCTCTGAACCATATCCACTTGAAGATGCGTTTAGATGAATCTGCAGTAGACAATTTTTGAAAACATTGTGGCGAAAAGAGAAATTGCTCGTAATGACCAATTTCTCCTTTTGCCACAATGTTTTCAACATCATGCATTCATTACCATGGCTTAATATTAAAAGATTTCCCACATTATTGCTGACATGTTTTTCAAATGGTCTGCTGCTAATTTGTTGTATTAGGGAAAGGGTGAATCATCACTACCATTTAACCCTTTCCCTCATATAGACGTTTCTGACGCCTCTGTTGCAGACGGCTTTTTGAAAACATAGTGACAAAAGAAGAAATTGCTCAAAATGAGCAATTTCTCCTTTTGTCACAATGTTTTCCACTTTAAGTCATGGGTTATCCATTGAATTTATAGAGATTTTCTATTTTTTGACAAAATATGTTCAAAGTCGTCTGCTGCAGAATTGTCATATGAGAGAAAGGGTTAATATTGTAAGGCAACATCACAGATCAATCTCAAATTTTAAAGAGTATAATTTTAGAAAATGCGCAATTTCTCCTTTTTCCCACCACAAGATTTTCCAAACTGATGTGCTACAGAGGTCTTCACGTCATCTGTATAACCCTTTTTCTCATATAGACGCATTTTGAAAACATTGCAACAAAAGAAGAAATAACTCAAAACGAGCAATAGTTTCTCCTTTTGTCACCATGTTTTCAACTCAATTCATAATCCCAAAGTTAACCCTTTCCCTCATATAGACACCTTTTGACACCTCTGCAACAGACAGCTTTTTGAAAACATAGTGACAAAAGAAGAAATTGCTCAAAACGAGCAATTTCTCCTTTTGACACAATGTTTTCCACTTTTAGTAATAGGTTATCCATTCAATTATATAGATTTTCCATTTTTTGACAAAATATGTTCAAAGTCGTCTGCTGCAGAATTGTTGTACGAAGGAAAGTGTTAAAGAATCTCCCTTACAACAGACAACATTAGATGCCTCCATTGCAGACAACTTTTCAAAATATTGCAGAAAAGAGGAAAATATTTCCAAATATGACCACAAAATATAAAACTCTCAGTTGACAGCTTTAGCTATATCATTTAGATGAGAAAATCAATTATTTTCTCAGATATTCTTTTGTTTACCGGGTACTTTAGGACAGCTAAAACATGTCATGGGTTATTTCTTTAAGTGACATCATTCTTGTCAACATTGTCTGCAGAAAAGTTAAAGAATTGTCTTTTGAGGGAAAAGTTAACCTTTCTTTTCACACATAAAGATGCATTTTTGATACATCTGTAGCAGGTGACTTTTGAAATCATTTTGGCAAAAGAAGAAAATGCTCAGAATTAGATGATTTTAAACTCCTCTGAGCACTTCTGAATTGATGTTTGTTGGAAAGGGTTAACCCTTTCCCTCATACGACAATTCTGCAGCAGACGAATTTGAATGTATTTTGTCAAAACATAGAAAATCTCCAAAATTGAATGGATAACCTATGACAAAAAGTGGAAAACATTGTGGCAAAAGGAGAAATTGCACGTTTTGTCACTATGTTTTCAAAAAGCCATCTGCTGCAGAGGCGTCAGAAAACGTCTATATGAGGGAAAGGGTTAATAGGGGTCTTATACTGTAGTTAACAGTTTGTTGTTGTTGTTCATGTGAAGGCAAGTAGTTCGTGCAACAGATTCTCCCGTTCTCAATGCATTTTCATCTTGAAGCAACTGGTTGCCTTTAACCCTTTCCCACATGCAACAAATCTGCAGTACAAACTTTGAAAACATGGTGACAAAGACCTTAAAAATCTCATAAAGATAGCTTAATTGTTAAATAAAGTTGAAAACATTGTGGCCAAAGGAGAAATTGCTCATCATGAGGAATTTCCCCTTTGGCCACAATGTTTTCAAAAGTCGTCTGCTGCTATTGCGTCAAAATGTGTCTGCAGGTGGGAAAGGGTTAACCCCTTCCATGCAGACACATTTTGGTGTGTATCCAGCACACGCCTTTTGAATACTTGATTGATTGATTGGGGTTTAACGCCGTTTTTAACAATTTCTCAGTTATATCACGGCGGCCAATTCACCTACTCATGCATTTCCTGGTTTTCTCACACCAGTACTCCACACAACAATCTTCCCAAGCAACTGGCTGCTTTTCCACATAGACTTAGTCCATTGGTGGAAGACGAATGACGCATGTCGCATTGACTTTTGTCAATCCTCGGAAAGAAAGTTGGCCGAGCCGGGATTCAAACTCACAACCCCTGGATTGACAGCCTACGTCGCTACCGACTGGGCTACCGGGGCTCGGCCCTTTGAATACATTCTGACAAAGACAAATTGCTCAACATGAGCAAGTTCTTCTTTTGCCAAATCGTTTTCAATAATTATACATTAATTTATATAGATTTTCAACATTTTTGCATAGTTGTTTCAGATATCATCTGCTGCTGATTCATTATATGTGGTAAAGGGTAAATTAAGTTCATTTGTGAAAAGTAAATGACATTACTAAAATTTAGCAATTTTTCCCTTTGACATTTCCCTACGGTGGTTGACATTTCCATAAAGTTTAAATAAAAATCCATCTAACCATGCCTTAGATATGGCTCTGGATGGACTGACAGACCAAAAGACGGACAGACAATGCCAAACAAATCTCCTGTCCGCCTTCAGCGGGGATAAAAAGGAGAAATTTCTCATGAATATATTTGAAATTGTTTTGCCTTGTTGTTTTCAAAGTCGTTCTTTAGGAATTGATTTAAGTCCTTAATTGGGCATAAGTTCTTTGTTGTGATGTCTAAATGAGATGATTCTTTTAACCCTTTCCCTCATATAGACGTTTTTTGATGCCTCTGCAGCAGACAGCTTTTTGAAAACATAGTGATAAAAGAAGAAATTGCTCAAAACAAGCAATTTCTCCTTTTGCCACAATGTTTTCCACTTTTAGTCATAGGTTATCCATTCAATTATAGAGATTTTCTATTTTTTTACAAAATATGTTCAAAGTGGTCTGCTGCAGAATTGTTGTATGAGGGAAAGGGTTAACTACCCACTACATAGGCTTACTGATCCTTATCAAGATCACTGTTTTGAGATTTTGACCTTCACATACAACAATTCTGCAGTTGATGACTTTCAAAAAAATCGAGACAAAATTATTTAAAATCTCTTTAATTATAGAAAGAGTTGAAAACATTTTGACAAAAGGAGGAATTGCTCATCATGATCAATTTCCCGTTTTGCCACAATGTATTCATGAACTTGTTTTGTGCAGATGCCTCAAAATATGTCTGCAGAGGCGTCAAAATGTGTCTATATGTGGGAAAAGGTAAAACTTACAAGCTTCTTTTTCCTTTGCCAAACTCTCTCTAGCATGTGCAAGCTCCTCTTCTGCTTTCTCTCTGGCCCGTTCATTTTCGGCAATGAGTCGAGCTAAATGCTGTTTTTGGTCCTCGAGGTCCTGTTTGTGTTGCTCATGTTGTTGGTACATCTCCTCCTCCTTCTCCTGTCTCAATTCTTCTGCTCGTTCATGTTCTTGGCGCAATAGGTCCAGCTCTTTGCTACAAATGTATACAGTCACATTTTAATGCTTGCCAAAAAAACAGCAAATCTTCAGCAGACAACTAAATGAAACGAGGGGGCCATGATGGCCCTGGATCGCTCACCTGATATTTCTTTTCTTCACTTTAGCCATATACACCCCGCCCCCTGGTAGCCATGTTTTTTGACCAATCAACATGGCTTGAAGGAATCTGATATTGGATCATTTAAGTTTTGGAGAAGATCTTTTAAGGCCATATAAGGCAAAATAGCCCCTGTCCCTATATGATGGCCATGTTTTTCGACCAATCAACGTGGTTGAAGGAATCTGATAAAGGTTCATCCAAGGAACCTTTCTACAAAATTATTTGAAAATCTGCCTACCGGTTCGGGAGAAGAAGACTTTTAAAGTTTTTTTCGTTTCGTTGCCATGGAAATCAAAATTCTGCATGGATCCCAAAAAATTGAAGGAATTCTGGTGAGGTCATTGAGAGGATGCATTCTGTGAAGTTTCATCCCAATCGACCTACTGTTTACTGTGGAGAATATGTTGAAAGACGACGCACACCGGCACCAGACTAAAGGCGATCACCATAACTCACCTTGAGCACTTCGTGCTCAGGTGAGCTAAAAAGTTGAAACATATGTGGCAAGAAGTAGAAATTGCTTGTTTTGAACAATTTTTTCCTTTTGTCCCAATGTTTTCAAAAGTATTTTGCTGCACTGGCAACATTATGTATCTTATATATATGTGGCAAAGGGTTAACATATAACCTTGTATGTTATTATTTCACTCTACCAATCTGAAAACATGTTCAGAAGCTAAGACATTTCCAACATACAGCAAATCTGCAGCAGACCACTTTGAAAACATCTAACAAAAGCTATGGAGAATCTCTAACAGTTGTTATTTAAAATATCAGATGGAGAAATTGCTGATCATTAGCAATTTCTACTTTTAATTGGCACAATGTTATAAAAAGTCATCAGATGATACCCGTCTCTGCAAAAGCCATTTATTGTATGTTTATTTGTCTCTGTGATAGTTTTTTTTAACCCTTTACCTCATATAGACGCTTTCTGACGCCTCTGCAGCAGACGGCTTTTTGAAAACATAGTGACAAAAGAAGAAATTGCACAAAACGTGCAATTTCTCCTTTTTGCCACAATGTTTTCCACTTTTTGTCATAGGTTATCCATTCAATTATGGAGATTTTCTATTTTTTGACGTATGAGGGAAAGGGTTAAGTTCCCACAACATCGGTTTGAATAAATTAATAAACGATATTGCAGGACAAATTTTGTGTTCCCCTTCTTATGTAGACATCTCTGTACAGTCACACAAAAAGAACATTTACTGATCTATGTCTAACATCTTTTAAGTATGCCTTCTAACATGGCCTATCATCCTTCCATTAGACTGTGTCACAAGTTCTTCTGAACTTTCTGTCTTCAAAGACATGAAAATACAATTACTACAAATAAACTGTAACACGGTCTGAGACAAACAACTTGTGTTTCAGTTCCCTTGGGATGACAATTTGCCAAGTCAATTGAAAAATGATGCAATATATCTTTTTTAACCCTTTCTAACATGCAGACTTATTTTAGACAAATCTGCAGCAGACGACGTCATTGTGTCAAGCAGAGAAATGGCTCATGATGAGTAATTTCTTGTTTTTTCACAATGTTTTTCATCTCTATTAAACTGTACTTGCAGTTTTAGAAACTGTTCATTTCTTTCATCTTAATGTTTACATTAAGTCATCTACAGCCTTTTGCTGTTTATGCAGACAACTTTTTAAAGCATTCAGAAAGTCAAGAACCATGCCTCGTTCTTTCATAAACAGCACTAGCGACTAGTCATTTATTGAAGTGTTTACACCCCCCTGTTCCACCTGCAGACTCATTTTGACGCAATAGCAGCAGACAACTTTTGAAAACATTGTGGCCAAATGTGAAATTGTTCAAGATAAGCAATTTCTCTTTTGGCCACATCGTTTTTAACTATATTTAATAATTAAGCTATCTTTTATGGCGATTTTTCAGGTTTTTGTCACTATATTTTGAAAGTCATCTGCTGCAGATTTTGTTGTAAAATCTTGTGTGAAATAGAACAAGAGGGACATGATGGTCCTGGATCGCTCACCTGATCTATATGATTCATAATATGAAGCATGTAGATTTTATAATTTTCAAATTGAGCCAGCACTTTTGGACAAGAAGATTTTTTAAGATTTGGCAATTTTCCCCTTTTCTGATGCCGCAGCAACCAAAGTTCTACTTGAAATTAAATTCTTTGAACAATTTAGAAATGGGACCACCTAAGGACCATCCTGTGAAGTAATTTTGAAATCTGTCTAGTACTTTTGGACAAGAAGATTTTTTAAAGTTTTAGCAATGTACATATAAGGAAAACTTCAAAAATCTTCTTGGCCAGTACTTTTGGACAAGAAGATATTTAAAGTTTTAACAATGCACATATAAGGAAAACAAGCCCCACCCCCTTGCGGCCATGTTTTTCAACGGATCGGAAATATTTGAACAATCTTGGTAGAGGGTGCCCTAAGGAACATTTGTGAAAAATAATTTTCTGATGCCGCAACAGCCAAAGTTCTACTTGGAATTAAATTCTTTGAACAACTTTGAAAGGGGACCACCTAAGGACCATTCCTGTGAAGTTATTTTGAAATCTGTCCATTGGTTTAGTAGAAGAAGTCGTTTGTAGGAAATTGTTAACAGACGGACGGACAGACGACGACGACGACGACGGACATTCAGTGATCACAAAAAAGCTCACCTTGCACTTCGTGCATAGGTGAGCTAAAAATGACGAACAATTATCATAATGTGAAAGTTTGTATTGAATTTATTTCAATAATGTCTACAACATAAAGTGTCTTGAGATAATTTGGCAATGTCTTGGTAATTTCGTGATGCATAATAACAGAATGTCTGTGGTTTAACCCTATATACACTTTCTGATGCTCATGCAGCGAACGTCTTTTGAAAACATTGTTGCAAAAGGAGAAATTGCTCAAAACAAGCAATTTCCTAATTTGCCACAACGTTTTCAACTCTTTTCAATTATTAAACTTTCATTTATAGATTTTTTGCATGTTTTTGTATGTAGGTTTTCATAGTGGTCTGCTGCAGATTTGCTGTATGTGGGAAAGGGTGAAAGGCTGTTAATCAAGTTCACAGTAAGATATCCTGCCCATAACATTGTGACACAATGAGAACATGAGAGTTGAAACTATAAAAAGGATGTCTGTTAGACGCTGCTTCCTCAATTTATGTATTCTATAAGACTATTTTGTATTAGAACTAATCTGCAGCAGACAATTTTGGAAAAATCGAGACAAAAACATGGAAGCTCTCTATAAATAAGAGTAAAATAATTGAATAGACTTCAAAACGTAGTGACATGTGGAGAAAAACGATCAATAAAAGCAATTTCTCTTTTTGCCTTAAATTTTTAAAATTTGTCTGCAGCAGATGTATTCAAATTGTATGGATCTGCAACCAGCAAACGGATAGCTGGTAATTATTCATAACCATTCTCCACACGCACCAAGGATACTTATATAACCAGTTGGACAGCAAAGAACATCCTGATCAGACTCTCGCACCAAGAATACTTATATAACCAGTTGGACAGCAATGAACATCGTGATCAGACTCTGCATATACATGCACACGCTGTACTCGATCATTACTGTTCTGTTTGTAAAGGTCTGATGGTTGGATTTTGTGCTAAGTGGCCAATATGAGTGACGTATTCTGATGTAACGAATTCCAGATGAAGTCTGTGTATGGGAATGTCTACATTTCCGATAATTTCTGTATGGATGCCACCCAACAATTATTGGCTGCTACTGATATGATCAGGGGAAAAGAAAACCATCCGTCAATGAAGAAAACTATACGAACTGTGCCATAACATAACAGTTCTTTACTTGTTTACACATTCAACCATCTGAAGCTGATGACTTTGAAGACTTTAACCCTTTCCCTCATATAGACGCTTTCTGACGCCTCTGCAGCAGACAGCTTTTTGAAAACATAGTGACAAAAGAAGAAATTGCTCAAAACGAGCAATTTCTCCTTTTGCCACAATGTTTTCCACTTTTAGTCATAGGGTATCCATTCAATTATGGAGATTTTCTATTTTTTGACAAAATATGTTCAAAGTCGTCTGCTGCAGAATTGTCGTATGAGGGAAAGGGTTAAAGCAATAATATTTATATAATCTCTATAAATGAAAGTAGAATTATTGAATCGAGTTGAAAACATTGTGGGAAAAGGGGAAATTGCTTATAATGAGCCATTTCTTCATTTGCCCCAATGATTTCAAAAGTCGTCTGCTTCATTATAAGGCATCAGAATGTGTCTGCATGTGGGAAAGGGCCAAACTGCTGTAGTTATATAATCAACTTTTCCATCTGTGTGTGTTGGTCACATCATTTACATAATGTGGGATAGCCTGTACAATTATAGGCTTCTGAGATGATTAGGGGAAAAGAAAACCTTTTCATCAGAAAAGAAAACCTTTTCATCAATAAAGAAATATATTCGTAACCATATTGTCAACATACAAAGATGATGTGAAATTGAACTACATGTATGTTGCTTTTATCAAATTCTACTTTACCTTAATCAAAGCAGGGAATTTGGACTTTTATAGGAAAACATAACTTCATAGAACATTAAGCAATTTGGTATTCTGTCAAAATCGCCCAAGATTGTCTCCAAAAGATAAAGTTGGCAGTAGTATTGATATGATCAAGAAAATAATCCTGTGCTTAAATTTTGTATCCTCACAATAACATGCCAATCCTTTGAGGATGGGCAGAACAGCATTAAACATTAACCCTTTCCAACATAAAAGTCGCTTTCTGACACCTCCGCAGCAGACAACTTTTTGAAAACATTGCGAAAAAGAAGAAATTGCTCAAAACAAGCAATTTCTCCTTTTGCCAAAATTTTTTCAACTTTTTTTCAGTAATTATACCTTTATATCTAGAGATATTCCATAATCTTGAGTAGATGTTTTCAAAGTCTCTACTGCAGATTTGTTGTATGTGAGAAAGCATTACACAACAGTAAAGACAACTTTACAATGGGTGCAATTATAATTGCCATTGCTGCTCAAAATTGAACATCACAAATTCAGATGCTTTACAAACCGATTGCAAGTCATGCTTGCTTTCTTTTAGGAGATTTGAAATATCTATATTTCATTTAAAAATTGTTAAAGGGAAACTGTTGACAGCTTTCTGTATGACATGGTATATAATTTGACATATTTGACAATATGATGTTTACTCATAACACCATGTACAAGAGTAATAAAGATTAATCCTGTTTAACCCTTTCCCTCATATAGACGCTTTCGGACGCCTCTGCAGCAGACGGCTTTTTGAAAACATAGTGCCAAAAGAAGAAATTGCACAAAACGTGCAATTTCTCCTTTTGACACAATGTTTTCCACCTTTAGTCATAGGTTATCCATTCAATTATCGAGATTTTCTATTTTTTGACAAAATATGTTCAAAGTCGTCTGCTGTAGAATTGTCGTATGAGGGAAAGGGTTAACCTTTTACCTGATGTTATTTTCAGTTGTCTGCTTTGAATAGGAAACTATGCTACATTTCATAAATAAGGAATATATTTTGATACCTAAGTTGAAAAACATTGAAGAAAATAGAGAAAGTACTAGTTATGAGCAATTACTCTTTTCCTAACTTAATGTTTTCCATAAGTCGTCTGCTGTAGATATGTTATATTAACCCTCATACGACAATTCTGCAGCAGACAACTTTGAACGTATTTTGTCAAAACATAAAAATCTCCATAATTGAATGGATAACCTATGACAAAAAGTGGAAAACATTGTGGCAAAAGGAGAAATTGCTTGTTTTGAGCAATTTCTTCTTTTGTCACTATGTTTTCAAAAAGCTGTCTGCTATAGAGGTGTCAGAAACTATCTATATGAGGGAAAGGGTTAAGTTGTCTATGTCAGGGCAAGAATAAACCCATTACTTCACACAGACGACATTTGTGACACCTGCCATTGAACATGACTTTTGAAAACATTGCAATAAAAGGTGACATTGCTCAAAACAAGCAATTTCACCTTTTATTGCAATATTTTCAACTTTTTATAATTATAAATCTTTCAGTTTGCTAGATTGTTGAAATTCTTCGTCTGATGATATGAAAGCAGACGACCTTTGAAAAGTCTTGTGAAGTAATGGGTTAACACCTTCTACGGCATGACACCATCCACGTTTTATAAAATGTGAACAAATATTGCTCCAAGATGTGATATCGGTCAGTGATAAAAGAACATGTACTAAACAAACCTTTGTACTTCGTTATTTAGAAACTTTGCCAATAATCTTACACTTGTTTTAACCCTTTCCCACAAGCAGAAACATTTTGCCTGTATATGTTTCCAATGACCTCCGCTGCATATTTGTGGTTAAAGGTTTCGGCAGATAATCTTTAACCTTTAACTGTTGTCTTGATGTGCTGTTTTTAAAGTTTTCTGATATGAAAGTATCACAGAAAAGCAATGTTACATAAGACAGATTGGAGATTTCATTAACTGCAGAGATAAAAACATTATGGGAAAAGGAGAAATTTGCGTCTAGAGAGCAACTTGTACTGAACCAAATTATTTTCATGCGACATCTGCTGCTGAATTGCTGTAAAAAGTAAGAGGTACCCTTGAAAGGATTAACACTGATTTATTTTGTCTTTTCTGTTTATTAAAGAATCAATGTAATTTGAATGTCAATTTATCCCTATCCCACATACAACAAATCTGCAGCAATGACTTTGAAAACAACCAAGCAGAAACACAGAAAATCTCTGTAAATGAATGTATAATTACTGAAAAAAGTTGAAAACATTGTCGCAAAAGGAGAAATTGCTTGTTTTGAGCAATTTCTTCTTTTGTCAATGTTTTCAAAAGTCATCTGCTGCAGATGCGTCAAAATGGGTCTACAACTTGGAAAGGGTTCAACATATATGCAAAATAATCAATGCTCTTACAATTCTGAAAAAAATGTCAAAGGTACATGTTTCACCTGCCATTTCAGTTTATTATAAATTATAACCACAAAGTCAAAGTATGACAGACAGATGGACAGACATGGAATTGATAGTTTTTTAACCCTTTCCCACATACAAATTTCTACTCTTAAAGATGGAAAATCTATACAATTGTAGATATAGTTACTGTAAGAAGTTGAAAACATTGCTCGTTTTCAGCAATTTCTTCTTTTGTCACCATGTTTTCAAAAGTCGCATGCTTCAAAGGCGTCAGAAAGCGTCTATATGTGGGAAAGGGTTAATGGCTGGTGCCACTGACACCAAAACCATTTAGGTATATCATACTTACTTTAGTTTACGTAATTATCTCCTCTAATTACTTTAAAACCATTGATATTAAATATCTAAATAAGGATCCAACACAATTCAAGCACAATTACAGAACTTTTTATTACCACAGCAGGACCTGAACAATTCAATATAATCTTAAGACTGTCAACAAGAGATAATATAGATATGTGAGCTGAGTCTAGCAGTTTTGAATCTTAACCCTTTAACTTGTACAACAAATCTGCAGAAGACGACTTTGAAAACTTCTTGGCAAAAATATGTCTGTAAATAAAAAACAATATGGCAAAAGGAGAAATTGCTCATGATGTCAAAATGTGTTGGCTGAAGAAGCCTCAGAAAGCGTCTGTATGGGGGAAAGAGTAAATGACACTCCGCTATTATATTTCCACATATAGACACCGTATGACGTCTCTGCAGCAGACGACTTTTGAAAACATTTTGACAAAAGTAGAAATTGCCAAAACAAGCAATATCTTAATTTGCCACAAGGTTTTCATCTCTTTTTTAGTAATTATACCTACATTTATAGAGCCTATCCGTGTTTTGGCCTGGATGTTTCCAGAGTAGTCTGCTGCAGATTTGTTGTATGTGAGAAAGGGTTAAATTAATATTGACATACAACCGGTGGGGTTACACTTCCAGTCTTTTGTCAGAAGATTCTCATGAGTATATTTATTATATGTATGCAGAGGTTGAAGACTCTGCTGAGATTGCGCAGATGTGCAGCCTCTTCTGAGTCAAGTCATGATTGTCAGATATAAAATATTGTAAAAAATATTGACACTGTCCAGAATATCACTTAATGGAAAATTTAAACAAAATAAAATGTAATTTATATAGTTTAAAATGCACATATAGCTTGTATTGTATTCATCCTAGTTTTAAGTTTTTGGTAAAGCCCACTAAATACACACGGAGATCGTTGAGCGATGATCTCTCAAAGCCCCGAAAAAGTTGTTTCTGTGTAAATGCTCGGGAGATCCTTGTGTGCTCGTTGTGCGATCAAAATGCAATTTTTTTGCCAACTTCCATGGCCGTCTATAGAGACCTTGGAGAGACCATGGCATTCATTGAGCGCTTATCAAGCACTCATTGAAAGACCCTTGAGAGATCACGGTGAGATCTAAGGAGATTGCTGAGAGATTGCTGAGAGATCAGGTGTGACAAAGAGAAATCAATGAGAGACCGAAAAATGTGCCGTCCATTAAAAAAGCTCTGAGATATCATTGGAAGATCGATACAACCGTTGCGATCATTGGGCGCTCATTGAGAGACCGTTGAGAGATTGCTTCCCTCTGCGACCATTGAGAGATTGTTTTGGACCGAGTCAAAACTTTTAGGAGACCGTGGCCACTGTGGAGATCACTGGGAGACCATGGCAATTGCTGGGCGCTCATTGAAAGCTCGTTGAGAGATCAGGCCTAAGGGGCAAATGGCAAAACCTATTTTAACAAAAAAAAAATCAAAACATAGAACACCTCCATAATTGAATGGATAACCTATGACGAAAAGTGGAAAACATTGTGGCAAAAGGAGAAATTGCACGTTTTGTGCAATTTCTTCTTTAATCACTATGTTTTCAAAAGGCTGTCTGCTGCAGAGGCGTCCCAAAGTTTCTATATGAGGGAAAGGGTTAAGACAAGCATAAATTGTCAGGGAGCATATTTTTGTTATAATATATATCGGAATTTAGATAAATCTTTCAGAATTTTAACTTTCTTTTAGGCAAAATTTGAATTATGCAGATGGATCTCGGTCTTTGCATTATGCAAATATTGCTAGTAGGCTTTTTATGTGCCAACACTGATTATGACTGTCAATTCCATACCACTTTTTCAATCATAAAGATAGACAGAGATGAGGTCAAACAAACAAACAAACCACCCAAAACTTTGACTCTATACCTGATAAACCATTTTTAGCGTCATCTATTTGTACAGATCTTAGGAAATGCTTATACCATATGAAAAATTATTAGTATAAATTTTATACTAACTTGAAATATTGTGAGGAAAAGAGCAGTTGCTTATTTTGATCAGATTACATTACTTCAAAGTTTTCAAAAGTTGCCTACTGTCAGTGGCATTAAGATTCATCTATATTAGTGATAGGGTAAAAACATTGACATGACAGTTTTAATATCTAAAATATTTTGCTGACATTTTTAGCCTACCTATCAATTGACATAAAAGCCTATTCATCTTCAATATGTCTTACCGGTAACCCATTCCCACATACAATAAATCAACAGCAGACGACTTCGAAAACATATTGACAAAACGTGATTACCTCCAAAAATGAGAGTTTAAATATAAACAAGAGGGC
The DNA here is from genome assembly GCA_031761405.1 of Serripes groenlandicus. NCBI lineage: Eukaryota > Metazoa > Mollusca > Bivalvia > Cardiida > Cardiidae > Serripes > Serripes groenlandicus. The sequence goes on from JASEVX010000001.1 coordinate 52,461,482, forward strand.
CATGAGGCCCTGGAATCGCTCACCTGAGAAAGGACTATTTAAGACTTAACTCTTTCAGCACCAATGGCAATATCATCAAGACAAACTTTCTGACAAAATTTAAAGCTGCTCAAGTAAAAAATGCGATCTCTATAGTGTTAACTAGATTTTTTTACAATTAGGCCTAGTGACTTAGTTGTTGACCTGACCTGACCCATATTCGAACTTACCATAGATATCATCAAGACAAATATTCTGACAAAGTTTCAACATGCTCAAGCCAAAAATGTGACTTCCAGAGTGTTACCTTAAATTTGGCCTAGTGACCTAGTTTTTGACAGGACATGACCCATAATATCATCAGGACAAACTTTCTGATAAAGTTTCAACATGTTCAAGTTTAAAATGCGGCTTCAAGAATGTTAACAAGATTTTCCTTAAATTTGGCCTAGTGACCTAGTTTTTGACCCGACATGACCTATATTCGAACTTGACCTAGATATCATTCAGACAAACATTTTGAAAAATATTTCAAGCTGCTGAAGCGAAAAATGCGGCCTCCAAGAAACAAGATTTCCCTTCAATTTGGCCTAGTCTGATCCAATATGACCCTTATTCGAACTTGACCTAGATATTATTAAGACAAACATTCTGACAAAATTTCAAACTGCTGAAGCAAAAATTGAGACCTCTAGTGTTAACAAGATTTTAATTCAATTTGTCCTAGTGACCTAGTTTTTGACCCAACATGACCTATATTTGAACTTGGTCTAGATATCACTAAGACAAACATTCTGACAAAGTTTCAACATGCTCAACCCCAAAATACGGCTTCCAGTGTTAACAAGATTTTCATTTAATTTGATCTAGTGACCTAGTTTATTACCCCAAATGACCCAGTTTCAAACTTGGCATAGATTTGATAGCGATGTATGTTCTGATAAACTTTCATGATGTTTGGATGCAAAATGTTGCCTCTAGAGTGTTAACAAGCAAATGTTGACGACAAACGACAAACTATGGACAAAAGGCGATCACAATAACTCATCTTCATGCTTGTTTTGAGCAATTTCTTCTTTTGTCGCCATGTTTTCAAAAAGCTGTCTGCTGCAGAGGCATCAGAAAGTGTCTATATGAGGAAAAGGGTTAATTAATTTGTTTGCAAGAGAAAGGTGTCATTTTAATTTATGTTCATATGAAAAGGTGAGCAAGTAATTATATATAACTCTGTCCCACTTGCAGACTGACATGTTTAAACATCTGTATCAATGCTTTTCAAGAATATTCTATCAAAAGATGAAATTGCTCATAAAGAGCATTCTGTTCAATAATTCTCTACTCATTTAACCCTTTCCCACATACAGAAGCTTTCTGATGCCTATGCAGCAGACATCTTTTGAAATCACTGTCAATAATCCTTTTGCCACAATGATTTCAACTCTATTTGATACTTTAACTGTCATTTATGGAGATTTTTCACGCTTTTGCCAGTAGGTTTTCAAAGTCGTCTGCTGCAAATGTGTTGTATGTGAGAGGTGTTAAAGGGATTTTCCATATTGTTTTCAATGTCCTCACCTGCATATTTGTTGTATGTGGGAAAGTGCTATGGCCTACAGCATCTTAGAACAAGATGTGTTTGTGAAACACTGATGCCCCCAAATGGCAACATCTAGGTCAAAGGTCAAGGTCGCCAGGTCAAAAATGTTTGTACTGACAGAAAGGTCATGTCACAAGGAATACACATTTGAAATATGGTAGCCGTACCTGTTATGGTTCAAAAGTAGTGGTCAAGGTTAAAGGTTTTTTTGAGAATGGCAACATCTAGGTCAAAGGTCAAGGTGAAAATTGTTGGTACTGACAGAAAGGTCATGTCACAAGGTATACGCATGTGAAATATGGTAGCCGTACCTGTTATGGTTCAAAAGTAGTGGTCAAGGTTAAAGTTTTTTTTGAGAATGGCAACATCTAGGTCAAAGGTCAAGGTCGCAAGGTCAAAAATGTTGGTACTGACAGAAAGGTCATGTCACAAGGAATACACATGTGAAATATGGTAGCTGTACCTGTTATGGTTCAAAAGAAATGGCCAAGGTTAAAGTTTTTTTCGAGAATGGCGACATCTAGGTCAAAGGTCAAGGTCGCAAGGTCAAAAATGTTGGTACTGACAGAAAGGTCATGTCACAAGGAATACTCATGTGAAATATGGTAGCCGTACCTGTTATGGTTCAAAAGTAGTGGTCAAGGTTAAAGTTTTTTTTTAGAATGGCAACATCTAGGTCAAAGGTCAAGGTTGCAAGGTCAAAAATGTTGGTACTGACAGAAAGGTCATGTCACAAGGAATACTCATGTGAAATATGGTAGCCGTACCTGTTATGGTTCAAAAGAAATGGCCAAGGTTAAAGTTTTTTTCGAGAATGGCAACATCTAGGTCAAAGGTCAAGGTCGCAAGGTCAAAAATGTTGGTACTGACAGAAAGGTCATGTCACAAGGAATATTCATGTGAAATATGGTAGCCGTACCTGTTATGGTTCAAAAGAAATGGCCAAGGTTAAAGGTTTTTTCGAGAATGGCAACATCTAGGTCAAAGGTCAAGGTCGCAAGGTCAAAAATGTTGGTACTGACAGAAAGGTCATGTCACAAGGAATATTCATGTGAAATATGGTAGCCGTACCTGTTATGGTTCAAAAGTAGTGGCCAAGGTTAAAGGTTTTTTCGAGAATGGCAACATCTAGGTCAAAGGTCAAAAATGTTGGTACTGACAGAAAGGTCATGTCACAAGGAATAAACATGTGAAATATGGTAGCCGTACCTGTTATGGTTCAAAAGTAATGGCCAAGGTTCGAGAATGGCAACATCTATGTCAAAGGTCAAGGTCGCAAGGTCAAAAATGTTGGTACTGACAGAAAGGTCATGTCACAAGGAATACTCATGTGAAATATGGTAGCCGTACCTGTTATGGTTCAAAAGTAGTGGCCAAGGTTAAAGTTTTTTTCGAGAATGGCAGCATCTAGGTCAAAGGTCAAAAATGTTGGTACTGACAGAAAGGTCATGTCACAAGGAATAAACATGTGAAATATGGTAGCCGTACCTGTTATGGTTCAAAAGTAATGACCAAGGTTCGAGAATGGCAACATCTAGGTCAAAGTCGCAAGGTCAAAAATGTTGGTACTGACAGAAAGGTCATGTCATAAGGAATACACATGTGAAATATGGTAGCCATACCTGTTATGGTTCAAAAGTAGTGGTCAAGGTTAAAGTTTTTTTCATGCAGACAGACGTGCAGTGCAGACAGGCCAAAAACTATATGCCCACCGAATCTATGATTCTGGGGGCATAAAAAGTCAATTTGTAAGTATGACTAAATAAGTCTTCTGTCTATAAAAGATGATTTAGATACTTGTGTAAAGGTCTATTCCATACTACTTGTACAATCATGAAAGTTAAATCAAAACTCTTAAGAAACAAACAAACCATCAGTGTCTTTGACCTTTTGACGCCACGCATCATTTATGGTCGTTATATTTAACCCTTTCCCACATACAACAAATCGGCAGCAGATGACTTTGAAAATGTCCACTCAAAAATATGGAAAATCTCTATAATTGAAGGTATAATCACTGCAATATTGTTGAAAACATTGTGGCAAAAAGAGAAAATGCTCATGATCACCAAGCGCCCTATTATTTTTCATTATGACAATTTCATTCCAACAGCGTTATCAACTCTGCACTCTCACTTCCATTTTTCATTTTTCCCATGATGTTTTCAGAAGACGTCTGACGTGTCAAAATGCGGTCTGCAAGTGGGAAAAGGTCAAATAAAAAACATTACCTCCTTTTTCAACAAAAACACACACATGATTTTAAAACAATGATATTCTCCATACACTGACTAATACCCTGATAATATTATAACAGATTAACAAACATGCCTGATCACTTCTTTATAACACACACCCTATTCTTTAACCATTTCCCTCATACGACAATTCTGAAGCAGACGACTTTGAACGTATTTTGTCAAAACATAGAAAATCTCCATAATTGAATGGATAACCTATGACAAAAAGTGGAAAACATTGTGGCAAAAGGAGAAATTGCACGTTCTGTGCAATTTCTTCCTCTGTCACTATGTTTTAAAAAAGCCGTCTGCTGTTATCTCAAAACCCTTTTTGGCAAACACTTGTGTAATGTTATAGTTGACATGTTACATGTCTAGTTGACATGTTACATGTCTGGGGATTTGGCATATTCTGCCAACCATTCACGGTCATGCCAAAGAGAAAGTAGAACACCGTTTAAGTAGGTTGGAAATTCTGTATTTGATGTATAAAATTATGTTTGAAGGAAGCATGTTTAATTCCAAAAAATTGAGAAATTTTACCAAACCGAGAAGTAGACCGGACTTAACCCTTTCCCTCATATAGACGCTTTCTGACGCCTCCGCAGCAGACAGCTTTTTGAAAACATAGTGACAAAAGAAGAAATTGCTCAAAATGAGCAATTTCTCCTTTTGCCACAATGTTTTCCACTTTTAGCCATAGCTTATCCATTCAATTAACCATCTCGGCGCCGAAGGCACATATATGCGACAGATTTACTCAGCGCGAATTTTGTAACGCCCCTCGTATAGTTACTGCTGAGCCAAGCTGTCGCATATATGCGACTTCGGGGCCGAAAGGGTTAACAAAAATAAATGAAAAAGGTATAATAAAAATAAAATGTTCATAGACTGTTAATAAAACTGATTTCAAAAAACATTTTTTGAAATCAGTTACTATTATTTCTAAGAAACGCCTGATTTTATTTGGCGCTGAGAACAACTTTCTGCTATTTATTTGGCGCCGAAAGGGTTAAAGAAATTTTATAATTTTTGACAAAATATGTTCAAAGTCGTCTGCTGCAGAATTGTCGTATGAGGGAAAGGGTTAAGCAGGATGGACAGAAATTAAAAGGGCAATAACTCTGTGACAAATCATCTAACTGGAACATGTTGATAGGTGACACATAACACATGCTTTCGGGATATTCGGATTTTGGCCAGGGTCAAAAATAGAAATAATAACAAATATTAAGTTTTGGGTACATTTTTGGGTAAATGGTTGATTTTGATGTTTATAAATGTGAAAATTGAGCTCTAAGCATGGGATTGAATTTTTCAGTTGAACCCACTTCTCCTTCCGGTTTGACAACACTGGTTGCAGAGCTAGGCATGAATTTAGATGTAAATTTGAATACCAGCTTTCGCGTCCAAAATTGCTTGAAAAGGAGCTGGAAACGTGGTATTTCTGACTGCATCCACATATTGCCTATCGTTTTGAGAGTCTTAGCAGCCTTTCAATTTTACACTTATCCCCTGCGTTTTTGTTGGGTGATTTTTGGAATAAAGGGTCAAATTGATGTTTCTGTCCTACTTTTTTCACCCTGTTTCAGACCACTTTTGTGGCCACTTCTTTCCATAATATGGACTGAGAGTGTGACTTCCAGTCAGTTTCTTATAATTCTGATACTCCTTGATACAGGCAAACCCTTTTTATCGAACCAGTATGGATAGTATGAGAAATATTGAGAGAATAAAAGTTGGGGTTTCCCAGGAAACAGAAAATCAGCTTTCAACTGTGTTGTGCCACCATAATATGCACATCTCCTCTTGTAAGTGTAACTTCCCATAAAGTGTCATTGAATTCATGTCAATATAAGGTTGCTCAGAAAAAACCCCGACAAGAGGACAGACAGACAGACGAAGTGGCGACTATAATATTATGCTCCCCCTCAATTCTTTTTGAGAGAATGAAAAAAATATATTCTTCAGATCTTTGGATTATGTGGGACGCTTTGAATGTGTTTGGAATGTATTATTCAAAAACAAGCCAGAGTGACCTAGTCTTTGGACCTGTATGGCCAAGATTGTATCACAAAGTAGATTTGGTAGCAATGAATGTTCTGATAATCTTTCCTGACAATTGGATGAAGACTTTGGCCTCTAGAGTGTTCACATATAATTGTGATATAAACCATAATCTACAGTACTACATGTAGTCGGTACCTAATAAGTTCAAGTGGACATAATTCTGATGTTCCTGAGGCAATACTCATGAAATTTAACCCTTCCCCACATACAACAAATCTGCAGTAGATGACTTTGAAGACATTTAGTACGAAAAAGTGGAAACTCTCTATAAATGAAGATAAAATAACTAAAAATAGTTGAACACATTGTGGCAAACGGAAAAATTGCTCATTTGGATAAATTTCTCCTTTTGCCACAATGATTTCAAGAGACTTCAGAATGCATCTATAGGTGGGAAAGGGATAAAGTGTCACATTTCTCTATAGTGGTTACCATTTACATATAGTTTAAATCAATCCAACCATGCCTTAGATATGGCTCTGAGCGGACAGACAGAAAACATCAAGGATGAAAAAGAACAAAATCAGACTACTGTATAAGTGGTAAAGTTCGCGCAGTGGAAATGTTTGCCAATTTCGCGAATTCACTAAATTCGCGACAGTATCCGCCAGCGAAACTTTCCACGATCTCCGTTGTTTAATTTACCTACGCAGTCTAGCCGATATTTTGATTTACATCGTCATACCCATTATCTAACACTATCGACTCATTACATTATGTATAAGTCAGTGAACGGAACGACAACTCTGTGAAGGAGAATGTGTCATACCTGATAATTGTGATTCATTCTAAATGAAACAGTAAGAAGCAGTATGAGACTGATGACTAAAGATAACAAACATAATTTAATTTTAAGTGTGTGTTGTGGAAATTACATCCAAACATTTGCAATATATTTGCAGCAATACATTTAACATATTTTTAAATGGTGAAAGTCCGGTATAAATCTGGCCAGAGCCTTCTGGTTACACCTGTGTAAGGAAACAAAACCGCTAAATAGTTTTAACACCTAATTGTCAAACAGCAAACATACAGGTCTCGACAAACAAAGAGTCGCATTCTATCGATGTGTCAACACTTACTATAGATAATTCACAATACATTAACACAACGTGTAGATATTATGCACGACTCCAGTGAAGTGATATTTACGACGTGCAAAACTTACAAACATACGGATATCTGTGATTCGCAAACATATCCGCACGCGAAAAGTCTGAAATCGGCAATTCGCGAACTTTTAGACACGCAAATAATATTTTATATCCACTTATACAGTACTTAGATTGGCGTTTTGGTCTGGATCAATATTGGTCGGCAATGACTTGTAGTAAGCTATCCTAGAATTCCACTCATGTACAAGAAGCCAAATCCATTTTTTAAACAATCTAGGGACAAATTCACTCTTAACCCGATACAGACATCAGTCAAACCTGTCGCAGATCTTTTAAAACGTTGTGAGAACATTTCAGTCATCTGCTTTAAATTTGTTGTATGTGGGAAAGGGTTAACATGGTCCAACCTTTTTGAATATTGTTCTGAGATCGAGTGCTTTTTTAATTTTTGACACAGTCGTTAGTATTTTGTCTGCTACAGATAACCAAACAAGGCAATTGCTGACAACGAAAGATGTACGACAGACGAAACGTGATCACAATAGCTCACCATGAGCACCATGCTCAAGTAAGCTGAAATGAGACTATAAGCATATAAAAAACTGGATTCCTTACCTTGCCAAATCTATTCGTTCCTTTTCTGATTGGTGCCTCTGTTCAAGTTCGAGACTGAAACAGAAACAAAACACATATATTTCTGTGTGACAATCCAGCGAAGCGTGTCATTGCCAAGGAGAAACATTGGAGTGCTTAATGAGACTTATTTGTCATGCAAAGTTGACGACATTGTCTGACATTGTCTGACAATAGGAACAGCTACTAGCGCTGTCTGCTACATTTCCTCAGCTTATCAATCATTAAAGATAATTATTCTCCTACTGTTATCTGGTTAATGGCTCTGATATTTCCAAGGTCGTCTGCTACGGAAACATCTATGAAAGAGTATGACATCTTGATAAAATGAAGATCTACCAAAATGTAGTATTGAAAACATTTGCGGAAGAGAAATTGTTTGTTTTGAGCAATTTTCTCCTTTTTCAACAATATTTTGAAAAGTCCGTCAGCTGCAAAGGGGTCAAATATCAAATATTAAGTAGTAGACCATGTCCTTTTTGTCTTTTCCCTGATGCAGAAAATTATTCACATCTTCACAGAGGAAGAAGACATTTGAAAATATTTTGGGAATAGAAGAAACAGAGAATTTCTCCTTTTCCCACAAACTTTATAACTTAAAGAAGCAATATGATTATTCCAAATTTTGACATGTACCTTTGTTCTCATCTAACGCTTTCAAAAACGATTCTAAAAATTGCACATTATGTTGTAACACAGAACACATGTGCTGCCTGCCAATACCCTAAATTGGACACCTCTGCAGCAGACGACTTTTGAAAATATTTTGGCAAAAGGAGAAAGTGCTCATAATGAGCCAATTCTCGTTTAGCTACACAATGTTTTCAACCCTTTTCAATCATTAAAGTATTACTTGTAGAGATTTTCATAATTTGGTTTTTTAAAGTTGACTGCTGCAGATTTGCTGTAAGTGGAAAAGAGATAAAATATTAAAGACAGACAGACATTAGAAAGGTGATCGTTGTTTCATATTGCCAAGGCAAGAAATACAAAAAGCAGCTTTTGTTGTTTCGCTATGGCTGTTTTTACTTGTGGAAACTTAACTTTTTGTAATTAGCAATATCCAACATGCACATAATATGTTTTGACGTCCCTGCAGCAGACAACTTTATAAACATTGTGGCAAAACGAGACATTTTATTTATTTTTGGGTCATTATTTCGCATTTAGATGTTTTCGAAATGGCATCATTGGCATTCGCTTGATATAGTTACCATTACAAAATAGTTAAATTTAAATTTTAAAAACATCTCATTAATATAAGTATATGTATTGATTTGAGTTGAAAACATTGTTGCAAACGGGGAATTAGGGAGTTTCTCCTTTTGCATCAATATTTACAAAAGTAGTTTTCAGCAGATGTGAAAAATGTGTTAATTTAAGTGTAACTGTAATGAAGCATTTTCTTTTTTCTAAATTAAATTCGAAATGAACAACCCTGGTAGAATTTTATGCGATAAAAATATGTTGCTTAAGGGAAAAAAAAAAGAGTAAGCACATTGAGGGAAGAATTTGTACTGCAATAGAGAATTTCTAACTTTTTATTATTTGAAATATAAATTATAACCTATTGTAACACAATCTTGTTTGATACTGTTTTAAATGCAACAACTTTTGAAAATATTGTTGAGCAAGATGTTACTGCTCATTGCCCAAGAAGAGAACATTCTCTTTTTCTCTCAATACTCAATCTTTGCATGAAAATAATGCCTCCAATTTTCCAGACATCACACATTTATCTTCATATTATAGAGGAAAGCAGGGTTAATATACTATAATACATTTAGATATATAATAGGATGGATTTGTAAAAGAAAGTGAAAAGTGAGTAATCATAATTTTGTTTTGTTTTTCAATTATCCCTTTCTCACATACTGTAATTCTGCAGCAGACTAATTTAACCCTTTCCCTTATACTACAATTTTGCAGCAGACTTGGAACATATTTTGTGAAAAAATAGAATATCTCTATAATTGAATGCATGGCTAACCTATGACTAAAAGTGGAAAACATTGTGGCAAAAGGAAAAATTGCTGGTTTTGAGCAATTTCTTCTTTTGTCATTATGTTTTCAAAAAGGCGTCTGCTGCAGAAACGTCAGAAAGCGTCTATATGAGAGAAAGGATTAAAAACATTTAATATTAAATTATGTTCAAATTAATATGGAATAAAGTTGAAAACATTGTGGCAAAATGAGAAATTGCTCATAATGAGCAACTTCCAACTTGTCACAATGTTTTTAATGTCATCTACTAGAAGGCATTAAAATACATCTACAAGGGGGAAAGGGTTATATTTATATCTTGCTGCATCAAAAGTGGATTGCTAAATTCAGAAAAAAATTAACACAATCATGTCAGAAACCCAAAAATAAACCTTCCCGGATACTGGGGACATTGGAGCAATTATAATTGAGCAATTCTTTCTTTTTCCACAATATTCTCAATTGTACATCTTAATCATAACGTCAATTCAGATTTGCTTTCTTACCATTTCTAAAAACAATATAACAGCTATAACAGATATAAAGAAATAGTGATGAAAACATTGTGGCAAAAGGAGAAAATGCTCAATTTAAAAGGCTGGAAAAGGATAAGGTATTGATTTTTGTGTTAAAAAGATACAAGACATATGTATATTTGATATGGGAGACAAAAACATTACCAAAACCTTTCATAACTATGAAATAAAATTTAGTTAATAAAAATATTAAAAACACAAACAGTTCTGTAAAAGAGTATTGAGCAGTAATACTCTTAAGCCGCAGTCACATCTTACCGTCACGCACGTAGTTGACCATAGTGGGGGATGACCGTAGTTGACCGCAGTTGAGCGTAGTTAAATGTATTAAACGTAGTTAGACATATTAAACTTTAGTTCAACGTAGTTATAAAGGTAGCTTGAACTTCAAGAAACCCATGATTTGGCTGTGGTTAGCACACATTTTTTTCGACATGTTCAAAATATCTCTACGGTGAGCTTGGATGCCAAGACCCTACTGTGACCGTTGTTTGAAAGTAGTTAACCATAGTTGACCCTACTTGACCGTAGTGTTTACCGTAGTTGCCTGTAATAACATGGCACTACGATTAACACTTAGGGTCAAGTAGGGTCAACTAGGGTTGACTAGGGACAAATACCAGGGTTGGACTATGTTTGAAGTACGTTCACAGTACTGTAAAGTACAGTTAAGTACGGTTAACTAGGGTCAACTAAGGTGAAGTAGTGATTTCGAACCTACTATAACTAGGGTCAACTAAGGTGAAGTAGTGATTTCGAACCTACTTCATCCTACTTCTACTTAGTTAACCGTAGTGGCACTATGATGAACTACAGTCAACTCAACTACGTGCATGACTGTAAGATGTGACCATGGCTTTAAAAAGATACATTTCGAAATGTCAAAATGATTACAATTGTTGTCTAGTTTAAACAAAAATGTGTTCAAAGGAACACATTTGTCACCTGCCAATAAGTAAAAGTGCAACAAACAGACAGACAAAGAGAAATGTGATCCCTATGTGTAACCATTGCCAGGACTGGCAACACACAAAGTATGATCGTTGATTGATGAAACAAGTCAACTGCATGTCTACTATTACTGTATATGGAACAAATTAACCCATTCCTTGATTCAGACAATTTAAAAAGTTGATGATGTTTGAAAACATTGTGGGGAAAATGAGAAATTGCTAAATACATTTTTTTTTTTATTCCAGCATTGTTTTCAACTCTGTAATAACTGTTTATATGAAATTATATTTTTAGAATTGTTTGCTTTGAAAACAACATCTAATGAAAAGAATGTAAAAAGTTGAAACTTTGATACAGTCCAAACATTATGAGAAAAGGAGATCTACATCAGGTTAACCTTTTCCCTCATATAGACGCTTTCTGACGCCTCTGCAGCAGACGACTTTTCAAAACAAGCAATTTCTCCTTTTGCCAAAATGTTTTCCACTTTTAGTCATAGGTTATCTATTCAATTATAGAGATTTTCTATTTTTTGACAAAATGTGTTCAAAGTCGTCTGCTGCAGAATTGTTGCATGAGGGAAAGGGTTAAGGTTTAAAAAGAATATAGCTATTATAATCTAGATTTTGTTTTTACAATAAGCAGAGTTGTCAAAAGTAGATTCTGATCACAAAATGGTAAAAATATACATGATATACAGCTATAAATGGATTATTTGGCTAAGTAAACAAAATTAAAGGATATCGACCAAGAACCTAAACTTAACATAAAGTTAGGCGCAGTAATCAAAGCACTAATAAGCTAACATCATGCAAATATTTTCTAGTTTCCAATCTACTAAAGCTCTTGGGTAAAACTAAAACAAATTGCTAAAAAATGAACAACTTCCATGATACCAATAACAAATATCTCCCTTTATATACAGGCTACATACATACTATATGAGCCATGTAGCAAAACACCTGACTTTTAAAAGTTAGTAAATAGTGAAGATCAAGATCAGCCTGGTCTTTGCACACTAGGATCAGGATTTTCCTTGTTTGATGTTTAATCATACAAATTCCTTGAAGCCTTTGTAGATTGATTGGGATCAAAGACCATTTGTACATGACTTTATCCAAATTTAATGAAAAATTATCATTTCCACCCTATCTGCAGCAGACACATTTATAAAAACATCATGACATCATGACTAAAGGAGAAATTGCTCATAATGAGCATTTTCTCCTTTTGCCACAGTGTTTTCAAGTCTATAATTTAATAATATAGAGATTTTCTATTTTTTTGCTTCGACGTTTCAAAGTCATCTGCTGCAGATTTGTTGTTTGTGGGAAAGTTTTTAAATTGTAAAAGAATTAACACCACTGGCAATGTTTCACTATTTGTTCCCATAACCTCAACAATTAGAATATCTGGAATTCCCCATCAAACAATTTGTCAGCTTTAATCACTTTTATTAGCAGAACTCATGATCGAAGTAAATCTTAATCTTTGGAAAAGGAGAAATGGCTCATCAGTGAGCAGCCTCAGTTTTTTGCAACAGTATTTTTATCTGTCTAAAATCTATAATTTGAAAGATTTTCCATTCCTTTATTCATTGTTTTCTATTTGACTCACGTTACATTGGATAATATGGCCATTTGTTTTCTACTTGTCTTATGGTACATTGGATAATATGACCATTTGTTTTCTATTTGTCTCATGGTACATTGGGTAATATGGCCATTTGTTTTCTTTTTGACTCATGGCACATTGGAAAATATGACCATTTGTTTTCTATTTGTCTAATGGCACATTGGATAATATGATCATTTGTTTTATATTTGTCTCATGGCACATTGGATAATATGATCATTTGTTTTCTTTTTGACTCATAGTATATTGGGTAATATGGCCATTTGTTTGCTATTTGTCTAATGGCACATTGGATAATATGATCATTTGTTTTCTATTTGACTCATGGCACATTGAGAAATATGGCCATTTGCTCTATTTTTGACTCATGGTGAATTGGGTTATATGGCCATTTGTTTTCTATTTGACTCATGGCACATTGGGTAATATGGCCATTTGATTTCTTTTTGACTCATAGTATATTGGGTAATATGGCCATTTGTTTTCTATTTGTCCAATGGCACATTGGATAATATGATCATTTGTTTTCTTTTTGACTCATAATGGCCATTTGTTTTCTTTTTGATTCATAGTATATTGGGTAATATGGCCATTAGTTTTCTATTTGTCTAATAGCACATTGGATAATATGATCATCTGTTTTATATTTGACACATGGCTCATTGGGAAATATGGCCATTTGCTCTATTTTTGACTATTTGTGAATTTGGTTGTATGGCCATTTGTTTTCTATTTGACTCATAGCACATAGGGTAATATGGCCATTTGTTTTCTATTTGACTCATGGCACATTGGATAATATGATTATTTGTTTTCTATTTGACTCATAGCACATTGGATAATATGACCATTTATTTTTCTATTTGACTCATGGCACATTGAATAATATGATCATTTGATTTCTATTTGACTCATTGCACATTGGGTTATATGGCCATTTGTTTTCTATTTGACTCATGGCACATTGGATAATATGATCATTTGATTTCTATTTGACTCATTGCACATAGGATAATATGACCATTTGTTTTCTATTTGACTCGTGGCACATTGGGTTATATGGCCATTTGTTTTCTATTTGTCCAATGGCACATTGGATAATATGATCATTTGTTTTCTTTTTGACTCATAATGGCCATTTGTTTTCTTTTTGATTCATAGTATATTGGGTAATATGGCCATTAGTTTTCTATTTGTCTAATAGCACATTGGATAATATGATCATTTGTTTTATATTTGACACATGGCACATTGGGAAATATGGCCATTTGCTCTATTTTTGACTATTTGTGAATTTGGTTGTATGGCCATTTGTTTTCTATTTGACTCATAGCACATAGGGTAATATGGCCATTTGTTTTCTATTTGACTCATGGCACATTGGATAACATGATCATTTGTTTTCTATTTGACTCATAGCACATTGGATAATATGACCATTTATTTTTCTATTTGACTCATGGCACATTGAATACTATGATCATTTGATTTATATTTGACTCATTGCACATTGGGTTATATGGCCATTTGTTTTCTATTTGACTCATGGCACATTGGGTAATATGGCCATTTGTTTTCTATTTGCCTAATGGCACATTGGATAATATGATCATTGGTTTTCTATTTGACTCATGGCAAATTGGGTAATATGGCCATTTGTTTTCTATTTGACTCATAGCACATTTGATAATATGACCATTTATTTTTCTATTTGACTCATGGCACATTGGATAATATGATCATTTGATTTCTATTTGACTCATTGCACATAGGATAATATGACCATTTGTTTTCTATTTGACTCGTGGCACATTGGGTTATATGACCATTTGTTTTCTATTTGACTCATGGCACATTGGATAATATGACCACTTGTTTTCTATTTGACTCATGGCACATTGGGTAATATGGCCATTTGTTTTCTATTTGTCTAATGGTACATTGGGAAATACGACCATTTGTTTTCTATTTGACTCATGGCACATTTGATAATATGACCATTTGTTTTCTATTTGAGACATGGCACATTGGGTAATATGGCCACATGTTTTCTTTTTACTCAAAGTATATTGGGTAATTCTTTTTGACTCATAGTATATTGGGTTATATGGCCATTTGTTTTCTTCAAATCATGTTAACCCTTGGACTGCTGGAATCAATTTTGTGAAGCTTATTATTATTTAATATGCCATCAGTACTGTAGATTCAGGCCATCTGGCACATCCGCGCCTTTTGACAAGGCTCACTGTTCAGCTCGACATTTTTATCTGGATATTCCAAGAGTTAAAAATTCAGCATTGCAAGGGTTCAATTTATCATGATTAAAGCTGACAATTAAATTGCAAGTTTTACAAGTAAATAACAACAACCAAAAGAGGCAGTTGTGAGAAAAGCCTGGGGAAGAGGGTATAAGAAACATGCATAGTACTAATTAACCCTTTACCATTTAAAGCTGACATTTGGCATTTTAACCCTTTCCCTCATACGACAATTCTGCAGCAGACCACTTTGAACATGATTTGCCAAAAAATAGAAAATCTTTATAATTAAATGGATAACCTATGACTAAAAGTGGAAAACATTGTGGCAAAAGGAGAAATTGCACGTTTTGTGCAATTTCTTCTTTTGTCACTATGTTTTCAAATAGCTGTCTGCTGCTGGAAAGCGTCTATATGAGGGAAAGGGTTAAACAGATGACGACCTTTAAATTTGTTGTGGAATTAGGAGAAATTGCTAAAATAAAAAACAATTTCTTCTTTTTCAACAATATTGTCAACCTCTGTATTAAAATGATACATTAAATTTTACATATGTTAAACATTTTAACATCAAACAGACGACGAAAACTATCATTAGGTAAATGGTTCAAGCAACGAAAAGCAACCAACAACAACAACAATGGGGAAAAAGTGCCATGGGAAAAGTGTTGGTTTGAACATGCATTGTGTAATACTCACCACAAATCAGGGGCAGCATAACTGGTGTAATAATACATACAAACATATCAATCTACATGGCATGCATAAACTTCAAACAAACAAAGTGCAATCATTATGAAACTCATACTCAAATGTGCAGTCTAACATGTAAGAACTTATGAAAGTCATTCAGCATTTGACCTTTACCCAATGCAGATGGCTTCTATGCCCCTGGAGCACACATCTTTTGAAAACATGATGAGAAAATTAATTCAATAAACAATTTGTCCTTTTGAAAAATTGTTTTCCATTTTTTTGTTTAAAGCTTTACTCCCAATGTTACAGATATTTTTAATGCAGCCGACTCTTTGCTGATTATCAAGCAAACACTGTTAAAGGCATGCAGATCGTAAAAACAAATAAACAAAGCAATATCATTGATGTTTTACCATCAGATTTAACACAAAATAGTTTAAGTTAAAAACAAGATGTGTTTGTGAAAACACTGATGCCCCCGAATGGCAACATCTAGGTCAAAGGTCAAGGTTGCAAGGTCAAAAATGTTGGTACTGACAGAAAGGTCATGTCACAAGGAATACACATGTGAAATATGGTAGCCTTACCTGTTATGGTTCAAAAGTAGTGGTCAAGGTTAAAGTTTTTTTCGAGAATGGCAACATCTATGTCAAAGGTCAAGGTCGCAAGGTCAAACATTTTGGTACTGACAGAAAGGTCATGTCACAAGGAATACACATGTGAAATATGGAAGCCTTACCTGTTATGGTTCAAAAGAAGTGGTCAAGGTTGAAAGTTTTTTTCGTGCAGACAGACAGACAGACATGCAGACAGGCCAAAAACTAGACGCCCACCGAATCGGTGATTCCGGGGGCATAAAAATGGTTATTTACTATTAACCCTTTGCCTCATATAGATGCTTTTTGACACCTCTGCAGCAGACAGCTTTTTGAAAACAAAGTGACGAAAGAAGAAATTGCTCAAAATGAGCAATTTCTCCTTTTGACACAATGTTTTCCACTTTTTGTCATAGGTTATCCATTCAATTATAGAGATTTTCTATTTTTTGACAAAATATGTTCAAAGTCGTCTGCTGCAGAATTGTCATATTAGGGAAAGGATTAAACCATTTCCCATATACAGCAAACATTAAAGTCATTGGCTGCAGAACCCTTTCCCACATACAACCGATATGCAGTAGACAACTTTGGAAACATCCACGCTAAGCTGTGCAAAAAATATCTAAATATAAGTAAAATAATCGAAAAAAACTGAAAACATTATGGCAAAAGAAGAAATTGATCATCATGAGCAATTTCTTCTTTTGCCACATCGTTTTCAAAAGTCATCTGCTGCGTAGGTGTCAAAAAATGTGGTCTACCATTGGAAAATTGATAATGTTTCAGAATTTTTCAGTATCGGGGAATTTTTGGTTAAACCAGAGCTTCAATGTATATTCATATATAAATCCTGGTCTATGACAGTATTATCTAAAGGTTTTCATAGCCAGACAGTTTTAAACCATTTTAACTGTCTTAACCCTTTCCCACTTTCAGACACTTTCTGACGACGCTGCAGCAGACAATTGGCAAACAACCAATTTCTCCTTTTGCTAGTGTTTTCAACATTATTTAATAATTCAAATCTCATTAATTGAGATTTTTCACACTTTGGTAAAGACGTTTTCAATGTCGTCTGCTGCTGATTTTCTGTATGTGGAAAAGGGTTAAACATCTTATCATTGGATGACTTCTGAGTTTACATAAAGCAACTTAAATCTAATGTGTATCCAGTTCTTACAACATGATACTAATCACGCATGTTAACATGCTGGAGACATAACCAGTACTGGTGCAGACAACCTCATTTAAACCAGATCTAAACTCTGCTGCAGTAGCAGAAGCTAGTATAGACCTGATGACTGCCTATTACAGAATGTCTCAGATTCACCTTTGTGTCAGCCAATCAAATTGTCGCCTACAAAATTGTTAGGTATCAACAGGGGAGTTAACCCATACAAATAAACAAGGTAGAGAAGCAGTGATGTTCTGAGTTTTTACTTGTATAGTAAGCAGAATCCAGCATTGGTAGTATTGAGCAATTTCATTGGACAGAAACATGAGCACCATGAATGAAATCAATATGTAAATGTATTGGGCCATTTTAAGACAAACTTGTATGCAGTATTGTCAGATCAAATATACAAACAGTGAAATGTTTTTATCTGATTTCAATAAAACTATGGTATGCAGTATGGGAAAATCTCTACATTATAATAATTTTAAAAGAGTGCAGGAAAATGTGAAATTGCTCGATCTAATTTTTCATTATAACAAGATTTTACACACTGCTTTCTACAGATACTGTCAAATTTGGAAGAGTTTGAATTAGGAATACATTGAATCAGACTGAACTGGTTTACCGTATTCCTGAATGAAAAATACACGCTGGTGAAATAACCTAATTGATTTACAGACAGACAACTCTAAATTGATTTCTAAATCACATTACAAAACACATTATAACAAACCAGAAGAAATTTCAGTTCAACCTTTCCACAAAAGAAATCTATCAGTCACTTCAGGCATGTTTTAGTGTCTGGTTGTATTTGAAACTGTATTTTTACTTCTTCTTGTTTTAATTTTTTTAAGATTTTCTATTCTTTTTCTTCATTAGTTTTCAAATTGACAGAATCAATAAACCCTTTCCCTGATACAAACATCTTATGTCTGCAGCAGACAACCGTTGAAAAACAATGTCAAAAGAAAACTTCTCTAATGCATTGTTACGTTCTTCCTCTTCTCACAACATTTTCAACTTTATATCAAAATGATACTACCAATTTTTCAGATGTTACATGACTGTGTTTCCTCCGAGGATTTCGAAACATATGCCTCTTAATTAACCCTTTCCCTCATAAGACAATTCTGCAGCAGACGACTTTGAACGTATTTTGTCAAAACATAGAAAATCTCTATAATTGAATGGATAACCTATGACAAAAAGTGGAAAACATTGTGGCAAAAGGAGAAATTGCACGTTTTGTGCAATTTCTTCTTTTGTCACTATGTTTTTAAAAAGCCGTCTGCTGTAGAGGCGTCATAAAGCGTCTATATGAGGGAAAGGGTTAACCCTCTCCCACATACAGAAGCATTCTGACGCCTCTGTTTAAGACGACTCATGAAAATATAATGAGCAATTTCTCCTTTTGCCACAACGTTTTCTACTCTATTCATTAATTATGTTGTCATTCATAGATATTTCCTTTAAATGTTTTCAAAGTCGTCTGCTGCAGATTTGTTGTATGTGGGAAAGGGTTAAAAGGCCATACCAGGGACATGGCTCAAAGCAAACAACTAATTATAGTTGAAAACTGGATGCATTATATTATCTTCCTGACAAATCAAAATAAAAGGACAGATACACATATAAAAACAAAAATATCTATATGGGATAGGTAAGAAGTATAATTCACACAATTCTAAAAGATGTGCATTTAAAGATGAAAAAGAGTGATTGGTGGACCCCATGACTGTGTCACCTGCCAGTATCTCAATACATGAAAGCATGTCAGACGAACATACAGTCAACAGAGAAGTGATCCCTATTGTGTCAACCTGCAGAGACATGCGACACAAAAAGAAAACAAGAGTAAACTATAGAAATAAGAGCAACTGCTTACTCAAGTCCAAACTTATTTTGTCCAAAAATTGCAATAATTCATACATGCATGGTCGAGTTATTGCCCTTATATTAATGATTAATGTTAACAAAGGTATTGCAACCTTTAAAATGGGTTATTATGGCTGATATATTCCATAATTAATGATACAACCAAGGTATCATTGTTTACTTTTTATTTGGTTTAAAACATAAGTAGGAAAAACAAAAAGTCAAAACACTGCTATTGAAACACCACTTTAGTCTTTCCCACATACAACAAATCTGCAGCAGACGACACTTTGAAATTATTTTGGCAAAAACTTGAAACATCCTTATAAATGAAAATATATTGATTGAATATAGTTGAAAACATAGTTGGGGCAGTTGTCAGTTGTCTGCTGCAGTTGCTTCAAAATATGCATGTCTGCATGTGGGTAAGTTTCAAAGAGGTAACATGCTACACAGCATTGATGCAAATAAAAACATGCTAAGGAGTCCAACTAAAATGATCCAAGATAATTAACATCAATTTTGTTATGAAGGAATGCAGTGATTTAACCCATTCCTGCAAATAGATGCTTTCTGACGCCTGTGCAGCAGACGACTTTTGAAAAAAAATTGTCACAAAAGGTGAAATTTGCTCATGATGCAATTTCATCTTTTGCCACAATATTTTCAAATCTATTTAATAGTTAAACTCTCATTAATGGAGATTGTTCGCATGTTTTCCAAGTCGTATGCTGCAGGTTTGTTGTCTGTGGGAAAGGGTTAACCATTTGCCTGATATGCTATTTTTAAAGTTGTTCTCCTTGAAAGCATATGAGGAAAAAGAGATAAAAACATGAATTATTGAAGCATTGATGAGAGTTCAAAACATTGTGGGAAAAGGAGAAATTGCAAAACAAATACAATTTCTCTATCTTTTTCCACATTGTTACTGAAATATGTCAGCAGTGGAAAGTTTTACAGTTATACAATCATGCTAAGTGACAATCCCATTCAATACTGCAAGCAAAAATATATATTAGGGTTCTACATTATGTCCTTACATGACAAAATCGGAATGCCGCCGTCTGCTGCAAAATGAATACAATAATCTAAAATCTGACACAATAAAAATTCCTCTAAACCTTATATATATATATATATACCAGTTTCAGACTTTTTAAATAAAATGCACGAATAAATTCTCCTTTTCATGTAAAATGGAGTCCAAATGGAGTCATTTCAATGTTATGGATGGAACCAGACAGATAAATCAACTCTTTCGCCCACATACAACATATCTGCATCAAGACAAATTATTGAAAATCTCTATAGATGATCAATTAAATTAAGTTAAACATTAATGATAAAAGGAGTAATGAGCAATTTCTCCTTTGGTAAACATGTTTTCAAAAGTCGTCTGCAGCAGAGGGCTCAGAAAGCTTCTGTATGTGGGACAGGGTAAAGTAAAATTTAATGTCAGAAACTTCAGGATTATAATCCCTTCATTCTCCATAGAAATGATCTGACTCTTTGGTAACAGAGTTGAACATTTTGAGAGTAAAGAAGAAATTGTGGAAAATGAATGAGCTTTTCTTTCCACATTGTTTTCAATTTTTTTTCAAAATTGTAATTCCTACAATTTTGTGATCAGGTTATTTAAAGCAGTCATTCCTGAAAATATCATATTAGGCAAACAATCAAACTCTTTACATACTAAAACGTTTTCTTCATACATCTGTAGAACAAAATCTTATTTCATCACTGCCTTCAAATAACCTGATTGTGTATATTTCACTAAGAACTGATGAAAAACAACAGCTCATAAAATGGAAACATGGACAATTTTGATCACACCTACAGAATAAATAGTTTCAATCACTTAAATGCTGCCTATAAAATATTTCTTTACTCTTTCCAAGTAACAGAAGCATTTGCAGAAAACAAAATTTCAAAACATTGTGGCAAAAGGAGAAATTGCTAATAATAAGCAATTTCCTCTTTTGTCACAATGTGTTCAACTATATTCAGTAGTCATACATTCTTTTATAAAGATTTTCCATATTTTCCCTCAGATATGTTACAACGTTGTTTGCTTCAGATTTATTGTATGTAGGAAATAGTTAACCCTTTCCCTTATACAACAATTCTGTAGCAGACGACTTTGAACGTATTTTGTCAAAAAATAGAAAATCTCTATAATTGAATGGATAACCTATGACAAAAAGTGGAAAACATTGTGGCAAAAGGAGAAATTGCACGTTTTGTGCAATTCCTTCTTTTGTCACTATGTTTTCAAAAAGCTGTCTGCTGCAGAGGCGTCAGAAAGCATCTATATGAGGGAAAGGGTTAAAGAGAGAAACTATTACCAAAGCATTAAAAGTAGACTCCATGTCTATAATACTGTGGATATTACAGAATCTAACTTCTGTAATAATGGGCAATTCAAACATAGTTCAAGATGAAGTTTTGATTTGCCTTATTCATGTTACATTAAAGACAGTTAACCCTTTCCCTCATACGGCAATTCTGCAGCAGACGACTTTGAACATATTTCGTCAAAAAAATAGAAAATCTCTACAGTTGAATGGATAACCTATGACTAAAAGTGGGAAACATTGTGGCAAAAGGAGAAATTGCTTGTTTTGAGCAATTTCTTCTTTTGTCACTATGTTTTCAAAATGCCGTCTGCTGTAGAGGCGTCAGAAAGCGCCTATATGAGGGAAAGGATTTAATCTCCATGAAAAGTAATGAAGTCAATTCAGAGAAATCTAATGCACCTTGTTAAGTTATAACTCACACCATAGTATACAGAGTAGAGCATATCAAAATGAACACTTCTTTCCCCAATTTAGCTTGCACTTGATGCCTCTGCAGCAGGCACTATTTAAAAACATTGTGGGAAAAGGATGAATTGCTCAAAAAGGGCAATATCTCCCTGTTTAACACCATTTTTCAACTCTCTATCAATGTTATTCTTCCAAATATCTATATATGAGCCGTTTCATGACAAACCCAAACTTGTGGACTTGCGTAAAGTATCGACCAGGATCAGCATAAGCATGCCAAGCAGGCTTACTCGGACAGAAACGGTCTCCTGAGGATTTACTGTTTCAGGAATCATTATTCTATACCTCTATCCACCTGAGACGGAATGAGTCCATAATGTTGGTTTTCTCGTGGAACGGCTCATATATATGACACTTAAAACAACATATCAGTAAAAGGTTAAACCCGTTACAACATACAGATGCATTTCGACGCATCTGTAGTGGTAACTTCTGTAAAAATAATGTGACAAATGGAGAAATTGCTCATAATGAGCAATTTCCCCTTTTGAAACAATGTTTTGAACTCTATAATATAGCTATATTTTCATTTGTCTCGATTTTACATATTTTTTTTCAAGGTCTGCTTTTAAAAGATATCTGATGAAAAAACTCTAGAAAAGTAATTTTTGTTCAAGAGTTGAAAATACTTTTGGAATAAGAGGAATTGATAGTTTTAGCAATTTCCCAATTTGCCAAAGTTTATTCAATTATCTTCAGTTGCAGAGATGTTAAAGGTTTTCTACCGATATGTCCATGATTTTAATATAACTTCTGTCATAAGATAGCAGCTAGTTCACTTAAGTTGTACTTGTCTTGACATCATGCAGAAAAGAAGTAGGAACCCTCAACCGTTTTGAGAAGGAAGGCAATCATTGTTGACAAGCAATTATTGAAGATTTAATCTATTTTGCACTGTTAGAGACCAAATTAACCCTTTCCAAAAACAAA
This sequence comes from Serripes groenlandicus, assembly GCA_031761405.1. Classification (NCBI taxonomy): domain Eukaryota; kingdom Metazoa; phylum Mollusca; class Bivalvia; order Cardiida; family Cardiidae; genus Serripes; species Serripes groenlandicus. The sequence continues at coordinate 52,484,584 of JASEVX010000001.1, forward strand.
TCTACACCAAATGACCTGACAAAAAACATGAGGGTATAAAATTTAATGTTGAATTGAGATGAAAAGATCATGGCAAATGGAGAAATTGCTCATTATAAGCATTTTCTCCATTTGCCACAATGTTTACAAACATGGTCTGCTTGGGATATGTCAAAATACATTTGCAAGTAGGAAAGGGTTAACCCTTACCCACATATAGACGCATTCTGACACCTCTGCACCAGACGACTTTTGAAAACATTGTAACAAAAGGAAAAATTGCTCAAAACAAACAATTTCTCCTTTTATCACAATGTTTTCAACTTTTTTCAGTAAATATACGTTTAGTCATAGAGATTGTACATGTTTTTGCCAAGAGGTTTCTAAAGTCGTCTGCTGCAGATTTGTTGTATGTGGGAAAGGGTTTAAGACAACAGTAACTGTTCTCCAGCTATTTTTTCTTCAGTTCTTGACCATCCACCTTCATGGAGATTTTTATGTTTTTAGTTTGTCACCTTTTCCAATAATATTTTCAAAAGTCGTCTGCTGCAGAGACATCAAAAAAGATTCCATCAGGGAAAGAATTACACTTACTTTGGATATGATCGTCCGAGTTGTGAGTATGGACTGAGACAGTTAGGGTCATCCCCTCCTATAGAGCTATAACTACTGGCCCGAGATAGTCCACCAAATGACAGATGGGAGGTATTCAATGCGTTCAAACTGCCCTGACTCTGTTAATATATGCGAGAGATAACGTAAGTATGAAAATTGAAATAAAGATATAAACAACAACATGATGATTTGGTGTTTTACACTGCATTCAACAATTTTTCAGTTATATCGAGGCATTTCTGGGTAAGTTACCAGTACTGTAGACTGGTCCATTAATCCCGACATCAACGAGTCAGTCATAGTGCTGAGCACCAAGGAGGGCAGTCATTACTTCTAATAGTTCCTTATTAACCAGGCCTTTGCCTATAGTGAAAAAAAAGTCTGCTATTGTGTTAACTTCACTCAGGAGTGTGAAACTGAGGCATCATGGCCATTTTGTGTTTACTTCAAAAAGTCATCTGCTACAGTGTTGGCAAATGATGCTTGTATAAGAGAACACGGTTAACCCTTTCCCTCATACGACAATTCTGCAGCAGACGACTTTGAACGTATTTTGTCAAAACATAGAAAATCTCCATAATTGAATGGATAACCTATGACAAAAAGTGGAAAACATTGTGGCAAAAAGAGAAATTGCACGTTTTGTGCAATTTCTTCTTTTGTCACTATGTTTTCAAAAAGCCGTCTGCTGCAGAGGCGTCAGAAAGCGTCTATATGAGGGAAAGGGTTAAGTATGACCCAGCCTAGAATCGAAACAGCATCCTCCCACACCCAAGACAGACTCTCTACCACTCCACCACCGACGCAGTACATAATAACATGAAATTAAACAGTTAAATTTTAACTGTTTTTCTTGGTTTGAATTTGAGGAAACAAATGTAACATCTAATGAAATGAAACAAAAGTTTTGATACATTGTGGGATCAAGAGAAATTTTCAAGGACAATTTCTCCTTTTTTCAACAACTTTTGCAAAGGTCATCTTCTTAAACCTGTTCCACACATAGTCCATTTGGCGTCCCTATGTGTTCTATACACCAATATAGAAATGTTGTTTCCTTTGATTTTATTTTGTTGATTTGTACTCTTGATGGGGTTTTCGAACAAATTCAGCTTAGTTGCCAAAATGGCAAATTTGGTAATTTTCATAAATCCAAGATGGCCTCCAGATGCCGTCTTGAAAATTGAACTGTTGAATTAGTTGCTATAGATTGATGTATGATACGTCTTTTTAGGTTTTTTAAGTATGCGGAATCTATATCTGATGTTAGTTTGTCAATTTAAGGTAACACAACAAATCTGCAACAGACAACTTTAGGTACATCTAGGCAAATATTTGGAAAATCAGTCAAAATGATATCATAGTCGTCAAATAGAGTTGAAAAAATTTGCATCAAAGTGCGTCTATATGTAGGTACGGGTCAAATAACCAATTCCAATAACCAGACGACCTTTTATATCATCGTGGCAAAAGGAGAAATTGCTCATGATGAGCAATTTCTTATGCCACAATAATTTCAACTCGATTCAATATTCATACTATCATTTATAAAGATTTTCTATATTTTGGACTTGATAATTTCAAAGTTGTCTGCTGCAGATTTATTGTTAACTGAAAAACAAAGGAAGCCATCTTACCCTTCTGTGTTCCCTGAGTTTAGCTGCCTCTGTCGGATTGTTAAAACGGAAGACTTGATCTCCACCAAGTGCAACGTAATCTCCTGTTAAACGAGAAAAAAGAAACATGTTTACCCTTTCCCACTTTCAAACACATCTGCACTTAACTTTTGTAAACATTGTGACAAAAAGACATAATGCTCATTATGAGCAATTTCTGCTATTGCCACAATCTTTCATAAGTTGTCTGCTCCTGATGTTATCAAAATGCATGTGGGAAAGAATTAACCCTTTCCCACATATAGATGCCTCTTCAGCAGACCTCTTTTGAAAACATTGTGACAAAAGGAGATATTGTTCAAGATGAGCAATTTTTTTTTTTTTTTTTCTCTGATTACATTTTTATTTTCATTTACTCTTTCCCTCATATACGTCTGCAGCAGACAGCTTTTTGAAAACATAGTGACAAAAGAATAAATTGCTCAAAACAAGCAATTTCTCCTTTTGCCACAATGTTTTTCACTGTTAGTCATAGGTTATCAATTCAAGTATAGAGATTTTCTATTTTTTGACAAAATATGTTCAGTCTTCTGCTGCAGAATTGTTGTATGAGGGAAAGGGTTAATAAAACATTTCTATATTTTAGCCTAGATGATTCAAAGTCGTCTACTGCAATTTTGCTGTATGTGGGAAAGAGTTAATATAAGTTGAAAGAACTTGTTGCACACTCATTTCCTTAACCCTTTCCCTCATATAGATGCTTTCCGACGCCTCTGCAGCAGACGGCTTTTTGAAAACATAGTGACAAAAGAAGAAATTGCACAAAACGTGCAATTTCTCCTTTTGCCACAATGTGTTCCACTTTTTGTCATAGGTTATCCATTCAATTATGGAGATTTTTTACGTTTTGACAAAATACGTTCAAAGTCGTCTGCTGCAGAAATGTCGTATGCAGCAGACGGCTTTTTGAAAACATAGTGACAAAAGAAGAAATTGCACAAAACGTGCAATTTCTCCTTTTGCCACATTTTCTTTCTTTCTTTTCCGTAAATCCCACCAGTAAGTGGTGCACCGGGTTTCCCCGTAAGCGTTATTGTTTTTAGCTTGTTGACGAGTATGTAAAAAAGAAATGATATAGCTGCAGTATAAAACAATGTATTGTGTCCCACACATGTAAAACACGACTGTACACTACACGACATGTAAAACAACTTCAACCAGTAAGTATTGCACCAGGTTTCCCCGTAAGATTAACACAATTCTACTGGTTGCGGACGGCCAGAGTTTTAATTATAGTTTTTGCGTAGTTTATTTAGTCATTTTGGAGAGTATGCAGACGCTTGACGTGTAATCGGTAGCACAGTAGCCTCGAGTATGTCTCTATGTTCCGCGTCACAACAGGGTTGGGGGGAAGGATACCGCTTGATACGAGGACCCCACAGTCGATGATAAGGGAAGTAAGTAGTTGGCGATTGGCAAGTGTAACCCATACATCATTTCCATGATAACGTTGTATACAGTTCCTTATCCAACCGATTGGCTCACGTCTCGCAGCATCGAGTGCAGGACATCTAATTAACATGTGACTCAGGTCTTCATCCTCCAGTCGACACATCGGGCATTTTGGATCGATTTCGTATTTGTTGAATTTGACTTTGGTTGTTTGAAGCATGTAGGTTCCTGTCAGTATTCTTGCTTTAATTATTCCCCTTTTGACGTCAGAAGTGTTAGGTTTCACGCTGTCCCATATCGGGTGCGCTCTGCCAATACGCAGTATATCAGTGTTACAATTTTGCATAGTTGACCTTTGTTCTATGTCCATACGGAGTTCATTTGACCAGTGGTTGTGTACTGCCTTTTTTGTCATTAATTTCCATTCAGATCGTGAGATATTTGATTGAGTTAGTTTATTCACAGAAGGGAGGCGGTAATGTTTTAACGTTTGCGAAACTGTTGCGAAGAAACTGTCTGGTATATAGTCTTTGAACAGGGTTTGCCTACTAGCTACTTCACGAAGTACAGAGTTATTTCCTTTTGTGGCTGCATATATCAATGAGAGCTGCCTTTTGTGTATTTCAGCCTCTAACGGCAATGTTTGCCACATACAATGTTTTCCACTTTTTGTCATAGGTTATCCATTCAATTATGGAGATTTTCTATGTTTTGACAAAAAACGTTAAGGGTTAAGGTAAATGTCCTATATAACAGATATTTAAAACATGATATCTAAAAAATCAAAATATTCCAAAAACAGCCTGAGTGGCTGTAAGGTCACTTATCTCCCAATGTTCTGGATAACACAGTGTTATCGTTCTGTGTGCCTGGTACAAAGGAGATATTACCATAAACACTACTTACCCTGGGATAACTTGTTTGGTTCCGCACACATCTGACCTTGAACTATTCAAAAACCAGCCTTAGTGGGTGTAACGTCACTTATATACAATGTTATGGATTTTACTATGTAACATTTTAAATACCAAAACCCCTACTTACCCTGGGATAACTTGATGGGTTCAACACAATCTTGACCTTGAACTGCACACATAGAGCCCAAATTTGGATACAAGATTACTTCTCCATTAATATTTCTGATGATACAATGTTCTGTCAAGATATTTGGGCCCATCAGTACTGAAAAACAGTCAAATGACATCAGATATTAAAAATATGACAAATCGATGTTATTGATGAAATAGAAGTTAAAATTCTTGCCCAAATGGTCACATTTTTTATCCGCTAATTTAAAAATTTTGATAGCTTCTAACAAAATGAGAGATGTCACGTCACAGGATATTACAGGATATTATAGCTCTCTGGTTGGTGACTTCATTTTAAAGCTTATATTGTTTAACCCTTTACCTCATACGACAATTCTGCAGAAGATGACTTTGAACGTATTTTGTCAAAACATAGAAAATCTCCATAATTGAATGAATAACCTATGACAAAAAGTGAAAAACATTGTGGCAAAAGGAGAAATTGCACGTTTTGTGCAATTTCTTCTTTTGTCACTATGTTTTCAAAAAGCCGTCTGCTGCAGAGGCGTCAGAAAGGGTCTATATAAGGGAAAGGGTTAACCACATAATTAATATTATTTTACTTTCATATATAAAAATATGTGTTCATGTAGCCAATGTGCGGTTTGCTGATGGATGCTGTATATAATGTTTATCTTGTTAATCATGGTTCAATGGCCTTAACCCTTTCCCACCTGACGCTATAGCAGCAGACGACTTTTGAAAACATTGTGGCTAAAGCAGAAAATGTTCATGATGAGCAATTTCTCCTTTGGCCTCAATGTTTTCAACTTTATTTAACAATTAAGCTATCTTTTATGGAGATTTTTCAGGTTTTTGTCACTATGTTTTTAAAGCTGTCTGCTGCAGATTTGTCGTATGGGGGAAAGGGTTAACCCATTTCTTCACACTGACGACATTTAATGCCTGCTGGTGCCGACGACTTTTGAAATATCAAGCTTGAACAGAACAGAATATTATCAAGATGTAAAACTGAATTCCGTCATGTGAACAATTGTTATCTAAAAACAAAGCCAGAGACAACATAGAGACATACCTATATCCTGAGGTTTTTCTGCATCATCTCTCCCTACATAGGTCTCTCCTTCCTTAAAATACAAATAATAAGTTAACCAAACTGTTTGCTCTAAAATATCTGCTGTCTTTACTCTTTCCCACATACAACAAAAAAGCAGCAGATGACATTGAAAACATCTAGGCAAAGTTCTGGAAAATCTTAGTAAGGGAAAGTTTAATTATAGATAAGAGTTGAAAAATTGTGACAAAAGGAAACATTGAACATGATGAGTAATTCGGATTATTCCTCCTTTTGTCACAATGTTTTTGAAAGCCATATGATGCAGAGGCGTTAACATGCGTCTTCATGCGGAAAAGGGTTAAATACAATGGAAAAAGCATGAGAACCTCTATGTTTATTATAAGATTAAAAGATTGACTGTTGACTGATTGTATATATTGCCTTATTTGTTTGTTTGTTTGTTTGTTTGTTTGTTTGTTTGTTTGGAGTTTAACGCCGCTTTCAACAGCTTTGGTCATATCACGGCGGTCAGTGCACCTACCCATGTTTTCCTGGCTTTTATATTGCCTTATACTACCATCTATAACACATTACCTCATGTGCCATTGTCAGGATTTGGAAAACATCTAAATAAGACAAACAGACATGACAAAAAGCTTTGGAACAAAGCAGTAGACATTGAATTAAAAGGTGAAATTGTTAGATACAATGATGAAATAGGATGAATCTGCAGAAAACAACTTTTGAAAAGGTTGCAAAAAATTTAACATTTCGATCAATTTCAATGTTTTCAAAAGTTGTCTGCTTCAGAGTCATATGACGTCATTTGCATCAGGTAAAGAATTGACCCTTTCCAACATAAAGAAGCTTTCTGACGCCTCTGCAGCGGACGATTTTTAAAATAATTGTGGCAAAACGAGAAATTGCTCATAATGTGCAATTTCTCCATTTGCCACAATGATTTCAACTCTATTCAATAATGATTCTATCATTTACAGAGATATTCCATAATTACAAAGGCGTCTGCTGCAGATTTATTGTATGTGGGAAATGTTAAAAACTATTTTCTGGTAATAGAAGGTAACACAAATTGTATATGACTCACCTTGAGATGAAAGATGACGACCCCTGTACTGAGGACATCATCGTCCATACCAATCAGGTAAGGTAACTGTGAATCAATCATCACACCCATAGAACTCGTACGATTGCGCAATCCTCGAATACTCAAATCAGATTCCTGGAAAATATTTAAGACACAATTATAAAGGAATATTTTTTATTCAGGATTTTTCAAATCCTTTCCAACATGATTGATTGATTGGTGTTTTACGCAGCTTTAAACATTTTTCAGTTATATCACAGCGTTTCCTGGGTATGTTAATACCAGTATTACGGGTCCATTTATCCAGACACCAGTCAGTCAGTTATAATGCTTACCATGCAATCTTGAGCGCCAAGGAGGGCAGCAATTACAACCATTTTTAAAAATCTCTGGTATGAACCGGCCTTGGATCGAACCTGCGACCTCTTGGACCCAAGGTGAATGTTCTACCACTACACTATTGATACTAATTTCCAACATGCAGATGCATTTAGAAGCATACATGTAACAGCAGACAACTTTTGAAAAACATTAAATGTTGACTACATCAGGGAAAGCGCTACCTGACAATAGCTCACACATTCATTAAATGTTGACTACATCAGGGAAAGCGCTACCTGGTAATAGCTCACACATTCATTAAATGTTGACTACATCAGGGAAAGCGCTACCTGGCAATAGCTCACACATTCATTAAATGTTGACTACATCAGGGAAAGCGCTACCTGGCAATAGCTCACACAATCATTAAATGTTGACTACATCAGGGAAAGCGTTACCTGGCAATAGCTCACACATTCATTAAATGTTGACTACATCAGGGAAAGCGTTACCTGGCAATAGCTCACACATTCATTAAATGTTGACTACATCAGGGAAAGCGTTACCTGGCAATAGCTCACACATTCATGAAGATTTAATCATAGTACTATAACAGATTCCTTATATAGTCAAAAACCTAAATTATGGTTTTCATGGAGAGGACAGATAGTGAAACAGAGCTAATATCTACATCTACAAAGTGATGTTGTGAATTAATTACTAAATATTATAACATTTTCTATATTCATCCTTAATTAATGAATATGAGTATTGAATTACACCAGTCTTCATGAATAAATAAATGTACAGACACAATTCTGAGTACCTCCCATAATGTAAAGATGAAGTTGATTGAACGATTGGGGTTTTATGCCGTTTTCAACAATTTTTCAGTCATATCACAGCAACTAGTTCACCTACTCATATGTTTCCTGGTTTGCTCACACCAGAACTCAACACAACATACTTTCCAAGCAACTAGCTGCTTTTCCACTTTTCCACATAGACTGTTAGCCCATTGGTGAAAGACGAATGACGCTTGTCACTGTAACTTTTGTCAAATGTCGGAAATAATATTGGCCAAGCTGGGGTTTCTCACAACCCCTGGATTGACAGTCTGCGTTGCTACCGACTGAGCTACCGGGACTTGAAATGAAGTAAAGATGAAGTGAGCAACATCAAGCAAAAAGCGTTCTTGGTGTAACTGCATTTATGACTTTATCTAAAGGTTAATTTAAGTAAAACCAGTGCATCCCGACTTCTCATTTTTAGTCATCTTTGGTTTGTATACATGAATTTTGCAGAGGTATGTTGACATATGCTTTAACCCTTTCCCACATACAGATGCGTTCTGACGGAATAACTGAAAACATTGTGGCAAAAGGAGAAATTGCCACAATGTTTTCAAAAGTCGTCTGCTGCAGAGGCATCAGAAAGCGTCAGTATGTGGAAAAGAGTTAAGAGCCTTTCTTTGCACCAGACATAGTCAATTATCATCTCAATTACGCCTAATGTATAATAATACATGTAATAATAATAAAAAATATTTCAATAGCCATACCCTTTTAGTGAATTAACACTAATATCCCATGAGGCATTTTAAAAGAATATAACAGAATTATAAGTACAATCATAATATGACTCCATTTGGCATCAAATACACAGACCTCTAATGCAATTAAACTTATGAAAAAAAACACACTTATGTATGTAACCTACCTTCATGATGTCATGAGTTGATGACCACTTACACATCCACGACTCTGTCAACTGCTTGGCCTATATAATAATATACGATACAAAGTGCAAAATGAGATAACAAGGAACAAAAGAAGTCTGAATAAGAATTTCCCGCATTGACAAAATCTGCAGCAGTCAATTTTGAATACATAGAAACAATACTATGGAAACTCTCTATAAATATATGTATAGTTAAACCCTTTCCCTCATACGACAATTCTGCAGCAGACGACACAACATATTTTGTCAAAATAATTGCAAACATTGTCTGCAAAGGGTAAATTCTTCAAATTCAATCATATCTACAGTTCATTTTAATTTTCCAGAAGTTTGTCCTGTTTAAATTAATTATAAAATCCTATAAGGCATTCCTGAATGCGGATGACTTTTGAAAGAACATAACGTTTGGAAAATGGCTGCAGCAGACATGCAAAAAGTTGTTTTTATCAGAGAATAGGTTATAAATTGCTTATAGAACATACACATAAACTGAGATGATATTTAAGATAACATAGTGATAACTTCACATAAAGAAAAGAAATGATACATTAAAACATCTTACCATTTCTTGATTTTCATGTAATTTTTCAGCAATGAAGGAATCTTCTGAATCAGGCAATGACAGTAGGTTTCCTCCCTTTAAATAAAGAACAATCAAATTATAAAATATAAAATTACATCTTCTTATAAAATATTGTTATGATACAAAACAAAAGAAATGCTTTTAAGAACTTTCCAAATCCAATGGTATCTGGTTTATTAGCGCTTTGATGTAAATCACATGAATAATAACAGTTGTCTACAAAACTAAATAAACAAATTGGAAAATTGCTGATAAAATATTACAATCCAGAAGCAACCACCACAGTAACTATATACAAGACCATCAACATTTTTAAGTGTATTATAAGAAAAGTGTATCTAGATCTATGACAACTTTTGATGCCATTCATTATTGAAAACATAGTGGAAATAAGGTTAAATTGCTGAACCCTTTTCCCCATACAACAAATCTGCAGCAGACGACTTTGAAAATGGCTACCCAAAAATATGGAAAATCTCTATAATTGTAGGTTTAATTACTGAAAAAAGTTGCAAACATTGCAGGAAATGAGACATTGCTCGTTTTGAGCAATTTCTCTTTTTGTTACAGTGTTTTCAAAAGTCATCTGCTGAGGAGTCAAAAAGCATCTATATGTGGGAAAGGGTTAACACTTTCTGACATATCTGCTGCAGACGACATTTGAAAAATAGTGTGACTAAAGAAGAAAATGCTCATGATGAGCAATTTCACCATTTGCCACAATATATTCAATTCTATTCAATAATTATACTTTCATTTACAGAGATAGTCCAAGTCTTTACCCAGATGCTTCCAAAGTCTTCCGCTGCAGATTTGATGTATGAAGGAAAGGGTTAAAACAAACAGTTTCTCCCTTTTTCCAACATGTTTTCAAATCTGTATAAACTAGAAATACTGTGAGCAAAGCTCACTGAAGAATACCCCCCGCTCCCCTTGGAAGAGTCCGAGGCGTGTGATCTTCCTTCATGCATATCTACATATGATGTGTAACCTTCATGTAAAGTTTGAACCAAATCCATTGAGCCGTTTAGGAGGAGTAGTGCTTACAAGAAATGTGGAGGTATGTGCACAGGAGTCCCTCGCAGATAACCTCTAAGTTAAATTATCTCCCCTTGGAAGAGTCCGAGGCGTGTGATCTTCCTTCATGCATATCTACATATGATGTGTAACCTTCATGTAAAGTTTGAACCAAATCCATTGAGCCGTTTAGGAGGAGTAGTGCTTACAAGAAATGTGGAGGTATGTGCACAGGAGTCCCTCGCAGATAACCTCTAAGTTGAATTATCTCCCCTTGGAAGAGTCTGAGGCGTATGATCTTCCTTCATGCATATCTACATATGATGTGTAACCTTCATGTAAAATTTGAACCAAATCCATTGAGCCGTTTAGGAGGAGTAGTGCTTACAAGAAATGTGGAGGTATGTGCACAGGAGTCCCTCGCAGATAACCTCTAAAGTTAAATTATCTCCCCTTGGAAGAGTCCGAGGCGTGTGATCTTCCTTCATGCATATCTACATATGATGTGTAACCTTCATGTAAAGTTTGAACCAAATCCATTGAGCCGTTTAGGAGGAGTAGTGCTTACAAGAAATGTGGAGGTATGTGCACAGGAGTCCCTCGCAGATAACCTCTAAGTTAAATTATCTCCCCTTGGAAGAGTCCGAGGCGTGTGATCTTCCTTCATGCATATCTACATATGATGTGTAACCTTCATGTAAAGTTTGAACCAAATCCATTGAGCCGTTTAGGAGGAGTAGTGCTTACAAGAAATGTGGAGGTATGTGCACAGGAGTCCCTCGCAGATAACCTCTAAGTTGAATTATCTCCCCTTGGAAGAGTCCGAGGCGTATGATCTTCCTTCATGCATATCTACATATGATGTGTAACCTTCATGTAAAGTTTGAACCAAATCCATTGAGCCGTTTAGGAGGAGTAGTGCTTACAAGAAATGTGGAGGTATGTGCACAGGAGTCCCTCGCAGATAACCTCTAAGTTAAATTATCTCCCCTTGGAAGAGTCCGAGGCGTGTGATCTTCCTTCATGCATATCTACATATGATGTGTAACCTTCATGTAAAGTTTGAACCAAATCCATTGAGCCGTTTAGGAGGAGTAGTGCTTACAAGAAATGTGGACATACGGACAGACAGACAGACAGACAGACAGACAGACAGACGGACGGACAGACAGGGTGATTCCTATATACCCCCCCAAACTTTGTTTGCCGGGGGTATAATTATACTTCTAACTCTCCAGATGTTACATTTATATAATTATGTGTACAGACATTTACAGAGCAGACAAAGATCAAGTAAAGGTTTAACCCTTTCCCTCATTTAGACGCTTTCTGAAACGGCTTTTTGAAAACCTAGTGACAAAAGAAGAAATTGCTCAAAACAAGCAACTTCTCCTTTTGTCACAATGTTTTCCACTTTTATTCATTAAATTATAGAGATTTTCTATTTTTTGATAAAATAAGTTCAAAGTCGTCTGCTGCAGAATTGTTGTATGCGGGAAAGGGTTAATACCAATTATTATTTACTAATTATTATATATTTCGATTTACTAAAGCATTATAATCATATTTAACTCATTTTGACGCCTCTGCAGCAGACAACTTTTGGAAACATTGTGGTAAAAGAAGAAATTGCTCAAAATTATAATTAAACTCTCAGTTATGGATATTTTTAAAAAAAAATTCAGTATGTTTCAAATGTCTACTACTGCAGAATTGTTGTATGTGGAAAATAAGACAATTATTCTGATATTGAAAGTAACGGTAGAAAACATTATGTATCATTAAATGTATTATCAAGTAAAACATTTCACAGAGAAAAAAAAAAGTTCCTGTTTAGGATTAAGCTTCAAGTAAATGTGTAACCCGTTCCCAATTTTGCTTCACCCTTTCCCAAAAACAACTGAAGACTTTAAAGCAAAACTATTCAACATCTCAATAAATGAAAGTCTTATTATCATTATATTAACAAAGGGCACCGCAAAGCGGATGCATCCCCTCGGCTTTCAATCATCACATTGAGTTCTCTTGTGATCTAAATATTCAAGTCCAATTTTTGACTTCGATCTTTGACCTATGACCTTGAATCAATAGGCTTCAAAATATTGTCACAAACTAACTGTATGCCAAGTTTGGATAAGATCTGTCAAGGAATGGTCAGTGTAGAGTGGTGACAAGGTTGCCACAGCTGAGATATATTGTAAGTTCAATCAAGTTCAATTTTGGGCATGACCTTTGACCTATGACCTTGAAAACCAATAGGCTTCAAGACATATCATAAACTAACTGTATAATAAGTTTTATTAAGATCGGTCAATGAATGGTCAGTGTAGAGTTGTGACAAGGCTGCCACAGCTGAAAATATTGTAAGTCCAATTTTGAGTTTGACCTTTGACCTATGACCTTGAAAATCAATAGGCTTCAAGATATTATCATAAAGTAACTGTATACCAAGTTTGGTTAAAATCTGTCAAGTAATGGTCAGTGTAGAGTGGTGACAAGGTTGCCACAGCTGAAAATAGTGTAAGTGCAATTTTGGGCTTGACCTTTGACCTATGACCTTGAAAATCAATAGGCTTCAAATATTATCATAAACTAACTGTATAATAAGTTTTATAAAGATCGGTCAAGGAATGGTCAGTGTAGAGTGGTGACAAGGCTGTCACAGCTGAAAATATTGTAAGTCCAATTTTGAGCTTGACCTTTGACCTATGACCTTGAAAATCAATAGGCTTCAAGATATTATCATAAAGTAACTTTATACCAAGTTTTGTTAAAATCCGTCAAGTAATGGTCAGTGTAGAGTGGTGACAAGGTTGCCACAGCTGAAAATATTGCAAGTCCAATTTTGGGCTTGACCTTGGACCTATGACCTTGAAAATCAATAGGCTTCAAGATGTTACCATATACTTACTTTATACCAAGTTTGGTTAAGATCTGTCAAGAAATGGTTAGTGTAGAGTGATGACAAGGTTTGTTACGGACGGAAGGACACACATACGGACGGTCCCGTTACTATATCCCTTTCTCGCTTACTTCGTAACCGAGGGGATAATTAAAGATGAAAACATTGTGGCAAAAGGAGAAATTGCTCTGTGATATGAAGAATTGTTGACGTGTAGCTGCATAGAGCATGACATGACAAAAAGTTATTCTGATTAAATAATTTCTCAGGGTAGACATTAGAGGAATACACAAGTCAAAATGATTATGAGACCGGAAAGGATGGAGACACAAAAATATAAGTATAATAATAAATTCACAGAGCTGAAGACTAACAGTCTTAACCTTTTCCCACATACAATAAATCTGCAGCAGACCACATTGAAATTATCAAGATCAAAATATATAAAATCTCTATAAATGATAATATGTTTATCGAATAGAGTTGAAATCATTGTGGCAAATAGAGAAATTGCTTGTTATGATGAGCAATTTCTCCTTTTGCCACAATGATTTCAAAAGTCGTCTGCTGCAAGGGCCTAAGAAAGCATCTATATGTGGGAAAGGGTTAAGTTGGTACCATGCCAGACAGTCATGTCAATATCTTGTTTAAACCTTTTCTCACATGCATAATTTATGCATTTTTAAGATTTTTAAAACAATGTGGCAAAAGCAGAAATTGCTCAAAACGAAATTTGTCTGCTGCAGATTTGTATTATTGTGGAAAAGATGGAGTCGCAGTAACAACTGTTTTGCGATAAGCCATCGGAATGACTGCTATTTGTACTTAACCCTTTCCCTGATATAAACGCTTTCGGACGCGTCTGCAGCAGACAGCTTTTTGGAAACATAGTGACAAAAGAAGAAATTGCACAAAACGTGCAATTTCTTCTTTTGCCACAATGTTTTCCACTTATAGTCATAGGTTATCCATTCAATTATGGAGATTTTCTATTTTTTGACAAAATACGTTTAAAGTCGTCTGCTGCAGAATTGCCATATGAGGGAAAGGGTTAATCATAAGCTCAATGTTATTTTGGATAAATTAGACAGTTTGTGTCTTCTTCAAGTATATCGACATGAAATCCCAATTGGGATTGGCTCTATCTCCTGCTCAGTGCATATACAGTAACATCACACCATATTATATACAGTGTCCAAGGTCAAGAAACTTTATAGTCTGAAGGCTAATATTGAATAGAAAATATTTTGGGAATGCAAGAAAATCCTCGTTTTGAATAATTCTCCTTTTACCCACGATGTTTTCAGCAATACTCTGCTACAGATACAACAAAATGAGTATCCCTGAACCCTTTCCCTCATACGACAATTTTGCAGCAGATGACTTTGAACATATTTTGTCAAAAAATCTCTATAATTGAATGGATAACCTATGACTAAAAGTGGAAAACATTGTGACAAAAGAAGAAATTGCTCGTTTTGAGCAATTTCTTCTTTTGTCACTAGGTTTTCAAAAAGCCGTCTGCTACAGAGGCGTCTGAAAGTGTCTAAATGAGGGAAAAGGTTAACAGACAATTTCTTATCCCAATTGCAGCAGCCAACATTTGAAATCACTGTTGAAAAAGGAGAAATTGCTCAAAATAACAATTTCCTCTTCCCACAATGTTTTCAAATTTGAAATACTCTCTTATCTAAACAATTTACAATGTTACAATCTTTGTCAGTTGTCAGATGGTTTCAAAACAAAACGACGTTAACCCTTTTCCATATACAACAAATCTGTAGCCGACGTCTTTGAAAACATCTACGCAAAAATAAGGAAGATCTCAATAATTGACATAATTATTTTGAAAACATAATGGCAGAAGGATAAATTGTTCATCATGAGTTCATTCTGCCCGTCATCTGCTTTAGATGCATCAAAATGTATCTGTATGTGGGAGAGGTTGAGATGGATGAACCCTTTCCCACATACAACAAACTTTGAGCAGACGACTTTGCAAACATCTTGGCAAGATTATGATATATCTTTATAAGGGAAAGATCAATCAATTTAAAGAGTTGAAAACATTGTGGCAGAAGGAAAAATTGCTCGTTTTTAGCATTTGTTCTTTTGTCACAATGTTTTCTAAAGTCGTCTGCTGCAGAAGTATCAGAAAGTGTCTTTATTTGGGAAAGGGCTAATCAAATGGAGCCTTCAGTTCCTGTTTGTCTCCAAACTAATGGACACTGCATATGCTTAAATATTATATAATATAAAGAATGCCATATGTGCCCTGGTGTTATATATATGTATGTTCATGTACTACCTGGCTTTCAAACCCTGGGTGACTTCTCAAATTGGGCACAAAATATATAATATCCCCAATTTGACTAGATGTCGGCTGAAATTTACAACATTTGAAAGGAGAGAACTATTGATAACTTGATAGTTGGATACAACATCCTCTTTTACATTTTAAAACATTAACAAACTTAATTAATTTTTCTAAAACCTTTCCCACATATTGACACTTTTTGAAGTATCTGGATTAGATGACATTTGAAAACAGTGTTGCAAAAGAAAAAATTGTAATGAGCAAATTCTCTTTTTGCAACTCTGTTTTCCTCTCCTGTTCAACACAAATCTTTTATTCATAGAGATTTTCAATTTTTTGGCATACATATTTTCAAAATAATCTGCAGCAATTTATTTTATGTGGGAAAGGGTAAAGAAATGTTTAAGTTTTAGGAAACAGCCAAGTTCATAAGTAAATAAATATCTTCATCCCATTCATAAACATGTTCCCATTACATTATTATACAGCAGATATTGTTCCGAAACAAGTAATTACATCTCCTGTCACAAAGTTTTCAACTACTTTTTAAAACACTTTTATTGTCTTTTTTTGTAACAAAGTTTTCATAGTTATCTGCTGGAGATTTGATGAATGATGGAAAACATACAAAAAAAAAAAAAAAATCTATAATTTATATCCAGAAACTAATGATAACATAACAAGATGAATAACTCTGTTTTTAACTTTTGTTTTTGTATATATAAAGTAGTCTCCCGGTGATTACATTTCTTGTCCACTCTAACCCTTGCAAAGGCAAGAAGGAACTAACTGATTACTAACCTAGTATAGATAACTTCCACTTTTACAGAGAGTCTCCTACCTTCCTTTCATTAACGCTGATAACAATTTAATTTGACATCTCTGGAGCTGATAATTTTTGGAAACGTTAATAAGGATAATGGAAAAATTACTCAAAATGGACCATTTCTTTTATGTTCGAATGTCATTTCCAATTTTTAACATGCTCTGTATTTGATCTAAAATACTTTCAAAGCTGGAGATTCACATTAGTGAAACGGAAAAAAATATTAAAATCGAGAATTTGTTACAGAACTTCTTATATATTTTAAATGTCATTTAGTACACATATAGAAGACAGCCGTGCAGTGGTTAACCCTTTCCCTCATACGACAATTCTGCAGCAGACGGCTTTGAACATATTTTGTCAAAACATAGAAAATCTCCATAATTAAATGGAATGAATGAATGAATGTATATTGTAGTATATGGCGCATCGACAGCTAAGGTCATTTAGCGCGCAATTAAATTTAATTATTCATGATCCCTGGGTAAACAAACCAGTACTAGGCTAGAAAATGTGCCTTGCCCAAGGGCACTCCACCATGACCGTAGTGCCGCGACTGGGGATCGAACCCGGGACACCCGCTTTCGAAATCCCCGACGCTAACCACTCGACCACAGCGGATTCCACATAATTAAATGGATAACCTATGACTAAAAAGTGGAAAACATTGTGGCAAAAGGAGAAATTGCACGTTTTGCGTCCGAAAGTGTTTATATGAGGGAAAGGGTTAAGTAAATGTTGTCTGCTACAAAAGCATCATAGACATATATATATATCTCTCTCTCTGAGGGAAAGATTTAACTGGGCATATCACAGATCTTAAGGAATGATGATAAAACTATGGTACAAAATTGTCAGGGTTTTACACTTGTTTCTGCAAGTATAATATTTGCATTATACATGGGGTACCAAGTAAAAACCAATCAATGTTTAGGTTAGCTTAACTACTATATGGAACAAAACAAAAGTATTTATGCACCTAAAAAAAAGCATTGCAGATGAATATACATGGAGCAGTTGGAAATAAATGGCGCTAACATGAATACAGCAAAACCTCTCATAATGGCACCTATGTTATGTAGAGCAAAAACCTCTCAAGATCAACAGTTTATTTATTCAAACAATATGATGAAAAACAAATGAAAGATATGGACAATTTTTTTTTTTATATATATATTATCGAAATGGATTGGGTAAACATTATAGGAAAAGGGAGCAATTGCTCATTATGATTAATTACTCCTTTTCCTACTATGTTTTCCATAATGTTCATCTTCAGGTGTTAAAATGTATTTCTTTTAGGGTAAAGATTAATCTCTATAGAGAGACACCTCTCTAGAACAGAACTATTTCTTTGGTTTCGCTAAATGTTGCTCGGGGGAGGTTGTACTGTTATACTAATGACTTTAATACAATACCTTCTTTGTGTCAGCAAGCATCACTTGCAGTCTCCCAATCTCTCTTCTCAGTTCTCGTATCAGGGCTACATTATTGTCCTGTTTAACAAAAATAATCGTTATTTAACCCTTTCCCACATACAACAAATCGGCATCAGACGACTTTGAAAATATCTAGGCAAAAATATGAAAAAGTTATTGATGCAGGTAAAGTTATTCAATAGAGTTGAAACATTGCCATAAAAGGAGAAATTGCTCATGATGAGCAAAACACTTCTGCAAGTGGTAAAGGGATATATTTAAGAATAAAATGGCAAATCTAACAAATATGCTGAATACAAGATTAAATGCATTTATTCCCAAATATGTTTTCATTTTGTTCAAATTCAAAATGCACAATTTTTCTTTTAATTGTTTAACTGATATGGTATTCATTTAGGAGGAAATTTGTGAAATTTCTTAAATGTTGGTATTTTTATATGCATTTAATACAGTGTAGAAAACAAGAACTGTCACGTGACAGCATAGCTCTCTTGGTGGGAGCTTCATTGTCAATCTTACATGCAGAACTTGAAAGCAACAGATTGTCTCATTAAGATAGTTGATCCTTTCCCACTTACAACAAATCTTCAGCAAACGACTTTATAAAAATCATGGCAAAAACATAGAAAACCTTCATATAAAGGAAAGTATATTTAATGAATGGAGTTGAAACATTGTGGCAAAAGAAGAAATCGCTCATTTGAAGCAATTTCAAATGTTATCTGATGCATATTTGTTGTATGTGGAATTGGGTTTAGACCATTTTGACAAGTTGAATACTCCATTTTCTATCATAGAGCTCCTAAAAGCCTTACCTCATTAACCCTTGGTTTATTGATGATGTTCTTGGCCCTCTGTGCATATCTCAGGGTACTCACAGTCTCACTGTAATACTGACTGGCTGGTGTGATGGCTGAAATAAATGAAAAACATATCTCAACCCTTTCTGCTACCATGAGAGTTTTATGTACTTACTTGCTACCATGAGAGTTTTATGTACTTCCTTGCTATCATGATAGTTTTAGGAACTTACTTGCTATCATGATAGTTTTAGGAACTTACTTGCTACCATGAGAGTTTTATGTACTTCCTTGCTATCATGAGTTTTAGGAACTTACTTGCTATCACGATAGTTTTAGGAACTTACTTGCTATCATGATAGTTATAGCAACTAACTTGCTATCATGATAGTTTTAGCAACTTACTTGCTATCATGATAGTTTTAGCAACTAACTTGCTATCATGATAGTTTTAAGAACTTACTTATGATCATGATAGTTTTATGTACTTACTTGCTATCATGATAGTTTTAAGAACTTACTTATGATTATGATAGTTTTATGTACTTACTTGCTATCATGATAGTTTTATGTACTTCCTTGCTATCTTCTTGATATCATGATAGTTTTAGGAACTTACTTGCTATCATGATAGTTTTAGGAAATAACTTGCTATCATGATAGTTTTAAGAACTTACTTGCTATCATGATAGTTTTAAGAACTTACTTGCTATCATGATAGTTTTTTGTACTTACTTGCTATCATGATTTTTTTATGTACTTACTTGCTATTATGAAAGTTTTAGGAACTTACTTGCTATCATGATAGTTTTAGGAACTTACTTACGATCATGATAGTTTTATGTACTTACTTGCTTTTATGATAGTTTTAGGAATTTACTTGCTACTTTAATAATTTTAGGAACTGACTAACGATCATGATAGTTTTATGTACTTACTTGCTACTTTGATAGTTTTAGTAACCGACTAATGATCATGATAGTTTTAGGAACTTACTTGCGATCATGATAGTTTTCGAGTTGCCCCCGAGACTGTCCTTCAGGAGCCAGGTAAGGTTGGAGTCTCTGTATGGAATGAAGGGCAGTTTTTGTTTGTTGGGCCCCGACGGACTGTTGGAGGCAAAGCTCTCTCCTCCCGCGCTTGTGTTAAAATTCTGCATAGATCCCATCTCATCAGTGTCCCAGGACAATAAAGATCTCTCAGCTGAAAGGGATATATATGGGTTAACCTTTTTAACGAATGATTGGTGTTCAACCCTTCAAACATATAGACGCATTTGCAGCAGATGATTTTTGAAAACATTGTGGCAAGAAATTGTTCATAATGAGCAATTTCTCCTTTAGATACAATAACTTCAACTCTATTTGATGTTTAAACTATGATATTCCATAGTTTTGCATAGACGTATTCAAGTAATCAAAGTCGTCTGCTGCAGATTTGTTGTATGTGGGGAAGGGTTGTTTATCAAGCTTTGACAGCTAAGGACATTTAGCGCGGAAAGTATGGTTAGAAAATGTTCTCTATTTTCAAACATTCACTAAATATGGCATGAAGATTCAGCTTTGAAAGATCTGAGAGTAATAGACATCACATAAAATTTATCTGTAGTAGATGAAGTTTGTCCATTCTAGAGAATTTCACATGTAAGGATTACATTTTTATTACCCAGCAATTTAAGTAAATTTTCCCACAATGTTTTCAGCTCTGTAAAATTATACTTCGATTTTTCAGGATATTACATCTTCCCCAAAAGATGCAGCCAAATCTACAATATCTTATTTTAAAAATAAACAGTTAAACTGATTAAAAATACAGAACAATAAAAAACAATATATACTTTATTGCATAAAAACTACAAGTTTTATAGCAAATGAAATTGACGAAGAGCCCCACATATAATTTATCCCTTTCCCTCATGTAGATGCTTTCATACGCTCTGGTGCAGACGACTTTTGAAAAACTTTGTGGTAAGAGGATAAATTGCTCATAATTGCCAACTCTATACAATAATTACAAGTTCAATAGTAGATATTTTTGGTTAGATCATTTCAAAGTCGTCTGCAGTTTTGTTGTATGTGGGAAAGGGATAAGTGTACATAGAATTGTTTTCAATTTTACATCTATGTATACACAATGAAAAACACATTTGTAATACAGGATAAGCTGATTGAGTATTGATATTGTATAATAAAATGTGGCAAAGGGGTCCAATTATTCACTGCAAATGCATGACAAGCACTTAACTGATAAGCTCTTTCACAATTACCAGGCAATGAAAGTTTTTCAATTGATTAACTGTATGAGGTTTATTGGCTTTTAAATAACAATTTTTCAGTTGTAACTAACACTTGGTGTACATATTAACCCTTCTCCTCATCAGATGCAATTTGCCGCCTTTGCATGACAGATGGCTTTTGAAAACATTGAAATCATGATGAGCAATTTCTCCTTTTGCCACATTGTTTTCAATTCTGTTCAATTATAATACTGTCTTATACAGAGATTTTTTTTTGTATTTTTTCCAAAGACAATTTCAAAGCTGTTTGCTCCAGATTTGTTTTTGGGAAAGGGTTATTTTTTAGGTATTTTTATCTTGAAAGAATAAATGAGCCATGTCACATGAAAATATAGAATCGGAACTTTGCAAACATTGAAGATCTAGATCAGCCTGTGCCTCAATGCAGTCTGATCAGGATCTTCCTTGTTTGCAAAAGTATAGTCATCCATGCATGAGGAAAGACATTGATGATGACTAAAGGCCAATGGTACAAGGATTAAAACAATTTGAAAACTCCTGTCTTTCACTTGAATACAGTAGATACAGCAGAACTTCAAGTTTCAATAGCAGTATTTATCAATGTTGGACCCTTTCCCACATACAACAAATCTGCTGCAGACAACTTTGAAAACATAGAAGATGTCTTTAACCCTTTCCCACTTGCAGACGCATTCCGACGCATTTGCAGCAGACGTCTTTTGAAAACATAGTGACAAAAGAAGAAATTGCACAGAACGTGCAATTTCTCCTTTTGTCACAATGTTTTCCACTTTTTGTCATAGGTTATCCATTTAATTATAGAGATTTTCTATGTTTTGACAAAATACGTTCAAAGTCGTCTGCTGCAGAATTGTCTATGTGGGAAAGGGTTAAATGAAAGTCTTATTATTGAATAGTGATGAAAATGTGTGGCCCATGAAGAAATTGCTGATTATGAGCAATTTTCTCAATTTGCCAAAATGCTTTCAAAAGTCGTCTGCTGCACAGGTGTCAGAAAGAGTTTTGTATGTAGTAAAGGATGAAGGTTCAAGAGCCATGCAAGTTATTAAGGAAATCAAACAGTCTGTCTGTGGAAACTAAGAAACCACTCTCACTAGCATGACGAGCAATTTCACCTCTTGCCATAATGTATTCAACACTATACATTAATTATACTTCCAGTTATAGAGAGTTTCTATAAATTTTGATTTATATGCTTTTAAAATCGTCTGCTGCGGACATATTGAATATTGGAAAGGATTAACAGTTTATTTCATCTCAGGTTTTTTTCCCTTATTTAGAACGCCACTAGATGGCCAGTATCACTCCAATGCCACTGGATGGCCAGTATTACTCCAACACCACGAGATGGCCAGTATTACTCCAACGCCATGAGATGGCCAGTATTACTACAATGCCATGAGATGGCCAGTATCACTCCAACGCCACAAGATGGCCAGTATTACTCCAACGCCACTAGATGACCAGTATCACTCCAACGCCACGAGATGGCCAGTATCACTCCAACACCACTAGATGGCCAGTATTACGCCAACACCACTAGATGGCCAGTATTACTCCAACGCCACTAGATGGCCAGTATCACTCCAACGCTACTAGATGGCCAGTATTCCTCCAACGCCATGAGATGGCCAGTATTACTCCAATGCCACTAGATGGCCAGTATTACTCCAACGCCACAAGATGGCCAGTATTACTCCAACGCCACTAAATGGCCAGTATCACTCCAATGCCATGAGATGGCCAGTATTACTCCAACGCCATGAGATGGCCAGTATCACTCCAACGCCACTAGATGGCCAGTATTACTCCAATACCACTAGATGGCCAGTATTACTCCAACGCCACAAGATAGCCAGTATTACTCCAATGCCATGAGATGGCCAGTATCACTCCAATGCCATGAGATGGCCAGTATCACTCCAACACCACTAGATGGCCAGTATCACTCCAACACCACTAGATGGCCAGTATTACTCCAACGCGATGAGATGGCCAGTATTACTCCAATGCCATGAGATGGCCAGTATCACTCCAACACCACTAGATGGCCAGTATCACTCCAACGACACAAGATGGCCAATATTACTCCAACGCCACGAGATGGCCAGTATCACTCCAACACCACTAGAAGGCCAGTAACACTCCAATGCCACTAGATGGTCAGTATAATTCCAACACCACTAGATGGCCAGTATCACTCCAACGCCACTAGATGGCCAGTATCACTCCAACGCCATGAGATGGCCAGTATCACTCCAACGCTATGAGGCAAAAAAGAAACCTACTCTCTCTTACCTATGTCTTTTGTCAAATTAATATGGCTTGAGGAAACTGACATATTTATGTGAAAGAAGATCTATTTCAAAATCAGAAAGGTATTTTCTTAAGGGCCAATTTTAGGCATAATGGGTAACACAGCTCCCTTCCCTGGCCATTATTTTAAGGAATCTGGTTGAAGGTCACTCTCAGAATATTTCTATGATAGCATTAAGATTGACTGGCTTTCAGCTAGTGAAGCTAAAAACAAGATATATTTTTTTCTACATACAACAAATCTGATCCGAAAATCTTTATAAACATACCATAATTGTAAATATTGAATTGAGTTGAAAACATGCTGGCAAAAAATGAATATGTTCATTATGAGCAATTTCTCTTTTTGCCACAACTTTTCTAAAACGTTGTCTGTTGCAAATGCGTCAAAATGCGTGGAAAAGCTAAATAATGACCAAGTCTTAACCCTTTCCCTCATATAGATGCTTTCTGATGCCTCTGCAGCAGACGGCTTTTTGAAAACAAAGTGACAAAAGAAGAAATTGCTCAAAACGAGCAATTACTCCTTTTGCCACAATGTTTTCCACTTTTAGTCATAGGTTATCCATTCAATTATAGAGATTTTCTATTTGTTGACAAAATATGTTCAAAGTCGTCTGCTGCAGAATTGTTGTATGAGGGAAAGGGTTAAGTAGACAAATTGGAAATCTTTCATTTAAATATGAATTTCTCTTGTTCCACAAGCAATTTTGTCCTTTTCCCACAACTCTTTATCAAACTCATAACACTAATTTTCCAGATGTTTTGTTTGACAAAAGTCATTGTGGCAAGCGTCATTTGTCTTTCACTAATTGGCCAATAGTCTATGAGAAAAGCAGCCAGTTGCTCGGGAATTATGTTGTGTGGAGTACTGGTGCGAGAAAGCTAGGAAACACATGAGTAAGGTGAACTGCCCGCTGTGATATGACTGATTTCTTTTTTAAAACGCTGTTAACCCTTTCCCTCATATAGACGTTTTCTGACGCCTCTGCAGCAGACGAAAATTCTCCTTTTGCCACAATGTTTCCCACTTTTAGTCATAGGTTATCCATTCAATTATAGAGATTTTTTTTTTTTGACAAAGTATTTTCAAAGTTGTCTGCTTGCAGAATTGTCGTATGAGGGAAAGGGTTAAGTCCCAATCAATCAATCAATTCTTGTTTATCAGATGTTATCACAAAAGACAAGTTACAAAATGTGATGTTTTCAGGATGTCCTAATACCGAGTGCTTGGACATGAACATCATCGCAGCACTCAGTTTGTAAGATCAATCTGAATGTGCTCGTTCCAGGTAAAGGGCTGGCTAGTCAATAAATTTTACCAGCATTAATGTGTCAAATATGCCTGCAACTTCATTGGTACAATAAATTCTTATGCAATGTTTGTTTTACTAGGCATGTATTCAAATTTAATCCTTTCCCTCATATAGACGCTTTCTGACGCCTCTGCTGCAGACGGCTTTTTGAAAACGAGCAATTTCTCCTTTTGACACAATGTTTTCCACCTTATGTCATAGGTTATCCATTCAATTAAAGAGATATTCTATTTTTTGATAGAATATGTTCAAAGTCGTCTGCTGCAGTATTGTCGTATGAGGGAAAGGGTTATAAGAGGGCAAATCTTATTTGAGATGTTTGATTTAACTTTATGCTTTTGTTCATCCAGTTTCGCCTCTTTTTTCTGTTGGAAGTCTCACATTTCATAGAGGAGTGAAAATCAGTATTAATGTAACCGGCAGAATAGAATCAGTCCATAAAGTTAACCCTTTCCCACATGTATACGCTTTCTGACACCTCTGCAGCAGACGACTTTTGAAATCATTGTGAGCAATTTCTCCTTTTATCACAATGTTTTCAACTTTTTTCAGTAATTGTACCTTCATTAATAGAGATTTCCCATAATTTTGCCAATATGTTTTCAAAGTCGTCTGCATGCTGCAGATTTATTGTAAGTGGGAAAGGGTTAAGTGCATAGGTAGGAAGCATTTTGACTTTACGAAATAAACCAAGGAACTGGTTTCAGCCCAACCCTTGACAACAGGAATTGATGCTGTGAGGCCTGTGCCAACAATGAAGTGTCAGACCAACAAGCACATCTGAGTCATCTGACCAGGCTCTTCACTGTTGGCTGCTCAATTCAACATTTTTTTATTATTTTTTCTAGAATTGGCTATGGACTCTTTCAAATGCAAAGCTGGACAAGTACATTTCGATAGTTCAGCATTGAAGGACTAGAGTAAATGGTAACAAGAAACAAGGTTTCAAGGTTGACCATAACATAGGTTATCTATATTTAGCAACAGTGACCTTGAACTTGATCCAAATGACCCAATCCAATCCATGGCTTTCTTTCTATCTTAGCTACCTTCCTATAAAACTAGGGTAAAATCAGTCAAGTTTGAAGAAAGTTATTGTCGAGAAACAAAATTTTGTGCATACTATTCTGTATTTTTTTCCACAATTTTGACAATGTATATAAAGGAAATATTTCAATCTCACAGTGACCTATTATCTTATTGACAATGTGACTTTCATTATGTCAACAGCTATCCTAAGTGAGTTCACAAACATATTGAGATTGTTAAAGTTTTACAGTATCAATATTGGTGAAATACAAGTGTGTTTAATTGGGTAGATTGTTTAAATAATTTACACTTTCAAATGCAAGGGCTTTTCACATAACCCTTTCCAACATATAGACGCTTTCTGGCAGCTCTCTAGCAGACGACTTTAAAACATTCTGACAAAAGGAACGAGAAGTAACTAAGTTACAACTTTTTTGTATGGAGTCATACATTTGTACATATGGTGGTCAACATACCTATGTAGTTGCATGTTGCTTGGTCAAAACACTTTTTGAGATATGCACGGTATCAAACATTTCAAGAGGACTAACAAGAGTAAATTGTAATATCCTATCACAAAGCTGAGCATAACAACGCATAGCAACTATTCCTGATGAACCCTACCCCCACCTATATACACATTTTGATGCATCTCCAGCAAACGACTTTTGAAAACATTGTGACAAAAGAAGAAATTGCTCAAAACAAGCAATTTCTCCTTTTGCCACAAAGTTTTCTAATTTTTTTTAGTAATTATACCTACAATAGTAGAGATTTTCCATATTTTTGAGTAGACATTTTTAAAGTCATCTGCTGCAGGCTTGTTGTATGTGGGAAACGGTTAATTAACTCATTCCCACATGCAGACTCATCTGCAGCAGATGACATTTGTAAACCATGTGTCAAAAGGAGAACTTGCTCCACAATAATTTCTACTCTGTTCTTAAATCATAATTATGTTCATTTATAGAGATTCTCCTTATTATTCCCCAGATGTTTACAAAGTCGTGGGCTGCAGATTGATTGAATGAGGGAAATTGTTAACCCTTTCCCTCATACGACAATTCTGCAGCAGACGACTTTGAACATATTTTGTCAAAACATAGAAAATCTCTATAATTGAATGGATAACCTATGACTAAAAGTGGAAAACATTGTGGCAAAAAATGAAATTGCTCTTTTTGAGCAATTTCTTCTGTTGTCACTATGTTTTCAAAAAGCTGTCTGCTGCAGAGGCATCAGAAAGCGTCTATATGAGAGAAAGGGTTACAGCAACGCAATCACTTACCAAGAGCTTTAATAATGTAACCAAGGGAGACCAATGATCTATTAATGTTAGCACCCTCCGTTAGCCTCTTTCTGAAATCGGGTTTTGAACTTGGGTCAGCTCTTTCACTGAAAGAAAAGTTTATAATGAATCATTCACGGTAAATATTTCACAAAATATTGCTGTCAATTCACTCTTTTCCATATACAAACAATCTGTAGCAGACTACTTTGAAAACAAAGTTTAGGCAAAAGTATGAAATATCTCTATAAAAGATAGTATAATTATTTAAAAGAGGAATTTCTCCTTTAGCCAGAATGTTTTCAAAAGTTATCTGTTGCAGAGGTATCAAAAAGGGGCTGTATGTGGGAAGCGTTCATTTCATCAAATAAGTAGACATAAAACCATATATCCCATATTTTTTTTATATAATTAACATTTTAATTAATTTCAGTAAGGATCTATCAAGGATTGTTCAAATCAAATAGCCATAACACAGCAACATGTGCCAAGTTTCACATAATAAGGGGCTGTAATTAATGAGTGATTAATTGATTCATTAAACTTTAACTTCATTTTCAGTACTATTTCTGTTATACCATAGTGGTCAGTTCAACTTATTGATTTTTCGTGCCTAACCCTTCCCCACATATCACAAATCTGCAGCATACAACTTTGAAAACATACCAGATTTCTTTTGGAAACTCCCTTTACAGAAAAGTACAATAATTGAATACAGTTAAAAACATGGTGACAAAAGGAGAAATTGCTTTTTGTCACCATGTTTTCAAAAAGCCCTCTGCTGCAGGGGCATCAGGAAGTGTCTATATGAGGAAAAGGGTTAAATCTCATGCAAGTACTCCACACAACATTCTTCCTGGGGAAACAAACACATGGACTGTCTAGCTCATTGGTGGAAGATGAATGATGCTAGTCACAATAACTTTCTTAAATCACCAGGTAGAATGACTGACCTCACCTGGGAAGTCAGATATATAAGAAGGCTGATAAACATCTTGATAATGAAATATCTTTGATTTAAAACTCAAAAGATAAATAGAGTATTATATCCACAGAGAATTAATGAATGTCATGGTCCAAAGAAAGGCAAAGACAACTGAAAGTATTGTTTAAATACTGTGTTAGCCACCACTGACAAGTTGATTTAATTTACTGAAATATAGAGTAGTCAGCTCTCGAAACTATGTTTGCTTCTACATGTTATGTAAGTACAGATGGGATAATTTATGCGTAAAAGCTATCCCATATAAATGGATTGAAATGTCAGATTTATTATAGTTACATGCCATGTCACGCTGAAACTAACTTTGGAAAATCTCATGATATGAAAGTGTAAAAAAAGAAATTGCTAATGATGAGAACATTTATTCTTTTGCTTATCACAGTCAACAAGTCTTGAAGATCAGATTCCCTATTATAGCCCAGCAGATTAGTGAAAAAATCGTTCACATTGTAGTACAAGCACCAAAATTGACATGGAGACTCCTTTGGGACTACTTATTCTTAAAATCCCGTTAGCCACGAGAAATTCAAAATGGCGGCCATATTTTTTTCAAGATGGCCGCCATTCTAGGTAGTCATAACTGTTTTTATTATTTAACTTGACATGCATGACCAAACTAAACGGTTTTTGATCAGAAATTATACATATTCATTGTATACATGTATATTTACAAAAATAAATATGATTTATATTTTTTTGTAATTTTATGGGTTTTATTAAACAAATTATAAGCTTCATTTTCTCTGAAATTAAAGAACGAGTCCTGTCTATAAATATATTCTAGCCTTCACAATTTCATTTACACAGAGCTGTACAAGGGAAACTAAATGATCGATAACACTTGCACCTGCCACGACATTCAGTTGTGCAGCCACACTTCGTAAGCTGTTGGCAATTGGCGGAAGTGCTGTCCAAAAGATTTGCCACATGTCATCTTGCTTATTCCAACCCCAGTCAGCAGCGCTTTCGGTTTCCATTTGACATATAGTTGATTGCCCCATATGCAACCTACTTGGTATGCAGCACGCTTAACATGTTGAATAAGAGCTGCTTGTGTTGAAGGAATTGATTTATATGACCTCTGTTTTCGAGCAAACAATTCCAGTCTTGCGTCATCAATGCTATCAGTGGCACTAGACCTGTCATACATAGTGACTACGAACCTCTCAAGAATATTTTGATCTTCTTCGTCAATTGTTGGTGGGTACTGACTGAGTTTTATAAAAACAGTAGAAGCCTCAGGGCATACATTCCATGTTTGCCATGCACTCTTTTCACCTTTACCACGGATGCAGATACAACATCACAGCCAGTAAAAGCGTGGAAAAATAATAGGCCTTTGGACTTTTCTGGGCCAATTGACGTACTTATATCACGTATGGGAATCTATCTCAAGTTTTGTCCTTGACCAAATGCGACCCACAGCTTTTCTACACCAAGAAGCTGCAGAATTGGCAGACCGCAATGACAAGGACATCTGTGTCGCTGGCTTTAATCATAATGTTTTTGTTACCATCTGCTGCAGCGTGTTTTGCATGCAAGAAGATTTGTGTGTTTGCTTCCTCGTGATTGCAGTGTTTGAGTCCTTCAAGACTTATTGCAGACAACACCCTCATTTTGAGTGACTATAACTGTATTATTTGGATACAGCTTCACAATTTTATCCGCCAGAAAGTTAAACAGCTCAGTCTTGTTGCTGTTGTCTCTCAAGAAGCTACGCCAATTTTGCGGGATTTTCCCTTTGTCAGTCACTCTGTGTCTAGCGCCTATGCCTCGCTTAGTTCGTGGTTCAGCTTTTAAACTAGAGGACCAGTATACGTCAAACACAATATCTGTTCTCGTGTAAGTACAACTATATGTTTGTACTTTTGGGTATACCTCTAGTGCTGCATATTCGTGAAACGTCTTCGATATCCTTGGAGGCAATGAATTGATTAAAGCCGATTTCTGACAGCTGTGGAGATAACCATTATCACTCAGTGCAGCGCGAAAAGAATAATTCTCATGCTCGTCCTTTAAGTTTTTTTCCTTTGATTCACCCGCTTTCGGTTCTGGCTTTTGCCGAAAGAAATCCGTCTTGTTCTTCTTGATTGGCTGATAAAATGAACACTCCTCTGTATGCAGCCCTTTCAGGAACTCATTGTAGCGAGTTTTACCATTATCATAATGAGAAGCAACCATTTCAGCAGCACTTGGATGGGCAATACCATTTGTATCCAGTGTAAAAAGATCCTCAGTCTCTTCCATAAATGGATTGCCCAGCTTCTGTACTTTATCGAAGAAAGCCTTTTGTGTGTGTTCTGTCTGTTCGTGATCTGCTGATTCATACTGAGCAACCAAATGACTGACTTCAGATCCGGCTACCATCCACCGTCGTAGTGCAGATGGGTCTTCTGTCACACCAATGACACCACCACCACCTTTGATAACAGCATTCGCTTGCTCATGAGCTTGGTCAATAGCCAACGCTGAAAATTCACGATTTGATTTGTGAACAACAAACTTTCTGTTATGGAATTCTGCAGCCACCTGAGGATGTGTATGCTCAAGTAACATCATGTCTCTGAGATGAATGGGGAGCCATTGTGCATAGTTCACATTGTTGTTGGCCAAAAAAAGTGGCATCAACTCGTACAATGATTGACGGTATAAAGTAAAGTCTGCTTTTCGAAATGATCGGACCGGGGATAAGATTGTTAATTCCATTGTCAACACTAGAGTGCAGATTGGCCTCTGAACAGTAAAACCTGTAGGCTTCCTTAAGTAGCTTGAAGAGAGTGCTTACTGTAACCTGGTGCATTTGCCATGTCCTAGTGACATTTGAAGCAGAAAGAAAGGATTCTACTGAGCCCGAGGAAGCAATCCCTGTCTCAAAATCCACTATTTTGAAGGAGGGTTCCAATGGACTTACGTGCCGCCATTTCAATATGCAGACCCCCAAACATAATGACAAACTTGTCTTCACCATACTTTTCGGGCCAATACCACTGTATCTGTTTTGCTACTGCGTAGATTGGCTGGTGAGCAGCAATAACAGGAGTCTGAAATGGATTAAGGTATGCAACCATGTCATGCCGTATTTTGGCCACTAAATGGGCTTGGTCACGAAGAAGAGGTAACAGCGATGTAATACTAACTTCAAATACTGGACCTCTTTTCTTGGAGGCATGGAGGGCCGACCAAGTAATGTTTTCTTCTTCATCAGATGCCTCTATTCGGCTGATCTTCTCAAGCCATTCATGCTCAACTGTCAAATCAATTTTGAAATTATTTGTATCGAAGTCCAATGGTATATTGACTTTGGATGGAGTTGGATTCTATTTCGTGAAGAAAGCAGGGTGGATGTTGGTGAAAGAATCGGGAAGTTCCGGAACTCTCTTTACCTTGCTGTCTTTAATTTGAATTGACTCACGCTTTTTACCTGCATTGTCAGTTGATTGATGCTGGAAGAGTGAAATGCTTATTCCATGGATAGAAGTGGTTGCTGTCGTTGCAGTAGGATTATGGTCTATGTTGTCCATAGCAGCTGTGGTAAACATCCCGTTCCTCATGACTGTCGGACAAACTACTCCTTCCTCCATGTATTTACTTACAGCTGCATCTCCCAGTTGTGCTGACACTTCAAGCACCCGATCATATGGAATGAAGGACATGTTCATGAAGCATTTCTACAAGTAGTCTTTTTCTAGTTTTGGCATAGACAGACATCCCATAAAAGACAATAAACGGTGTTTCACGGTCTTTTGAATGCCTGTGAGTTTGGTGTTAGTGAACAATAACCTACATTTCTGGTAATAGTTGGCATTGTCCCGTCTCAATGTGTCTACAATAACATCACCTTTTCATATAATCTGATGGGATCTAAAATAATTGGAAGTTGGTTGAAAGAGGGAAATGTTTGGGATACTGAATACAACTAGGTTCGGGCATAAACTAACTGCTCTACACCTAGCCCGATCATTCATCCAGTGTCATTTAAGTCCTGTGCGATATGCACACCATCCAGATAACTAATGCCCCGTTATCCTTGGCTCGGCTCTCCCGCGCTGGCACATCCTGTCAATTCAGGTGCGGCTATTTAACTGGTCCTGCAATTAACACGACTACAGGTAAGTGTATATGGGGCTTGTCAGATAGCATTTGGGACACTAAACTATACTTAAGTGAATATTTAGCTGACACTGAACACCATGCTGAGTTTCACAGCAGTGGTGTCACCAGTGTGCCCTCGTTGTGCTATGGCACTCACTCTCTTCCTCCCGTAAATGATAGTGGGAGCTTCAAAAAAGTTTAAATTGTATATATTTGGCTTCTCTGTAAAAGCAAATGTACTATTTGACCCAACATGGAACTACTAAGTCAACTTTTATATTAAGAATATATTTTTTTCATTCGGGATTGGCGGCCATCTTGAAAATGGCCGCCATTTTGAAAAAAAATGGTGGCTAACGGGTTTTTTCAAACAAGTATCCTAAGGGGAGTACCCATGCAAATTTTGATGCTTGTATCACAAACTGAACGATTTCTCTGAATATTGACTTAATCTGCCGGGCTATTACCTCTTCATTTGGCATTCAGAAAAGAAGAGCAGTTAGTTTGAATTCAAAGTATATGGCTTTGCATACTTGGTGTTGTGCAAAAAATCACAATAACTCTTCTAAACAAGAGGGCCATGATGGCCCTTGAATCGCTCACCTGATTTTTTATTTTTTTTTTCACTTTAGGTATGTAAGCCCAGCCCCCTGGCAGCCATAGTTTCCGACCAATCAACTTGGCTTGAAGGAATCTGATAGTGGGTCACCCTAGGAACATTTCTACAAAATTATTTGAAAATCGGCCAGACACTTTTGGAGGAGAAGTTTTTTTAAGTTTTCACTATAGCCATATAATGCAAAATAGCCCTGCCCACTGGCGGCCGTGTTTTTCGACCAATCAACATGGCTTGAAGGAATCTGGTAGAGGGTCATCCAAGGAACATTTCTACAAAATTATTTGAAAATCTGCCAAGCAGTTTGGGAGATGAAGAATTTTGAAGTTTTTTTCGTTTCTTTGCCATGGAAACCAGAATTCTGCATGGATCCCAAAAATTTGAAGGAATTCTGATGAGGTCATTGAGAGGATGCTTTCTGTGAAGTTTCATCCCAATTGACCCACTGGTTACTGAGTAGAAGATGTTGAAGATGTTTTCACTTTGGCCATATAAGGCAAAATAGCCCCCGCCCCCTGGCTGCCATGTTTTTCGACCAATCAAGAATGCTTGAAGGAATCTGATAGAGGGTCACCCAAGGAACATTTCTACAAAATTATTTGAAAATCGGCCTGACACTTATGGAGGAGAAGATTTTTTAAGTTTTCGCTATAGCCATAAAAGGCAAAATAGCCCCGCCCCCTGGCGGCCATGTTTTTTGACCACTCAACATGGCTTGAAGGAATCTGATAGAGGGTCACCCAAGGAACATTTCTACAAAATTATTTGAAAATCGGCCTGACACTTCTGGTGGAGAAGATTTTTTAAGTTTGCACTATAGCCATATAAGGCAAAATAGCCCCCCCCCCCCCCCCCCCCCCCCCCCCCCCCCTGGCGGCCATGTTTTTCGACCAATCAACATGGCTTGAAGGAATCTGATAGAGGTCACCCAAGGAACATTTCTACAAAATAATTTGAAAATCGGCCTTACACTTTCGGAGGAGAAGATTTTTAAGTTTTCACTATAGCCATATAAGGCAAAATAGCCCCGCCCCCCCTGGCGGCCATGTTTTTCAACCAATCAACCACGGCTTGAAGGAATCTGATAGAGGGTCATCCAAGGAACATTTCTACAAAATTATTTGAAAATCTGCCAAGCAGTTTGGGAGAAGAAGAATTTTGAAGTTTTTTTCGTTTCGTTGCCATGGAAACCAGAATTTTGCATGAATCCCAAAAATTTGAAGGAATTCTGGTGAGGTCATTGAGAGGATACTTTCTGTGAAGTTTCATCCAAATTGACCCACTGGTTACTGAGGAGAAGAAGTTGACGGACGACGGACGACGCACGATGGACGACGGACGCCGGACGCCGGACAAAAGGCGATCACAATAACTCACCTTGAGCAAAGCTCAGGTGAGCTAAAAATTGAAACATTAATTCAATTATTTGGAAGTTCTGCTTTGCTGATAACTTTTTCCATTTAACAGACAATTGATGTGCAGAAGACACTGTATCAAAAAGAAGATAATTCTCTTAGTGATCAAATTTAACTTTTAGTGATCAAATTTAATTTGAAAATGTCTTCCAATCTGGCAGAAAATAATGTATTCTATCATTTCATCATGATTTTCGGATGTTTCTTTAAGTATTTCTCATTTGAATATAGACTGACAATGATAACTCTTTACCACATGCAACAAAACTCCAAATGAGAACATTTACATTGTATACAGAGGAAAAACCTTTTGGCAAAAGGAGAAATTGTTCACCATGAGCAATTTCTTCTTTTGCCACAAGGTCTTCAAAAATTGCCTGTTGAAGATGTACCAGAATGCATCTGCAGGTGGGAATGGTTAACCCTTTCCCACCTGCAGATGCATTTTTGACGCAATAGCAGCAGACGACTTTTGAAAACATTGTGGACAAAGGTGAAAGTGCTCATGATGAGCAATTTCTCCTTTGGCAACAATGTTTTCAACTTTATTTAACAATTAAGTTATCCTTTATAGAGATTTTTCTGGTTTTTGTCACTATGTTTCCAAGTCGTCTGCTGCAGATTTGTTGTATGTTGGAAGGGTTAACAAATAGAGTGGTTATAGCATCCACAATGAGAGTGAAGATTACAAATAGACTGCTGTCCTGGGCATATCAAAGACATTTTCCACATATAGCAATTTCTTCTTTTGCCTCAATGTTTTTATCTCTTGTCAATAACTTTAGCTTCATTTAAGGACTTTCATATTTTTGCCTGTGTTGTCTGCTGCAGATGTGTTGTATGTAGGAAAGAGAAAAACTTGTAAGTATCAATTGGCTTTTATAATTGGTGCTCTGCGGGTTCCTTGGAAATTGAACTTTCCATTTTTTAGTCATTGTTTTTACTGCCTCCAGTCAATGATGTATTAACCCTTTCCCAATTACAACAAATGGGCAGCAGAAGACTTTGAATACATCAAGGTAATAATATGAACAAATTCTATACATGAAAATATAACGATTAAATAGAGTTGAAAAACTTGTGGCAAAAGGAATTATGAGCAATTTGTCCTTTTGCCACATTGTTTTTGAAATTTGTATGCTACAGATGAGTGAAAATGCATCTACATATTCATAAGGTATAATTAAGGCAAGTGTGTCTGATTCATATACCATAGCAGTTATAAATCCATTCTTGCAATTTCTCCTTTGGCCACAATGTTTTCAACGATTTTCAGTAATTGTACCTTCACTTACAGAGATTTACCATATTTGTTATTAAATGTCTTCAATGTCATCTACTGCATATTTCGAGGGCTTGGCGTGAAACGGTTGTAACTAAAAACCTATTTTGAAAATCCTTGTTTAGGGGCAATTCTGACACCTTTGTAAACAATGCAAATTTAGGTGCAATTGCTCAGAACAAGCAATGACATCTAAATTTCCATTGTTTACCAAGAAAATTGATTTAACGCTTATAAGGACTTAATGGCGAGGTGAATAACCTTGGTAAAAAAATACCAATTTTAGTTACAACCGTTTCACGCCAAGCCTTCGATTTGATGTATGTGGGAAAGGGTTAAGCGATCAAGGGATCTTATTGGAGTAAATTACTAATAAATTAAAGGATTTAATAATAATTACAGAATAAGAGGATTAGTTTCCTTTCATATATAATCATGTTTATGCTAGCTGTCAATTCTCAAGAATGCAAGATGACTCACTATCGACTTGTACCCATTTCAATGATTGTTCAGAATTGGTTGGGACAATAAAATGCTGAGCAATGATTTCATTCTGTATCATGTTAGAAAACTCTATTCAATAATCAAAGTTTGATTTCTAGGGATTTTCTTAATTAGTGCATAGGGTTTTTTCAAGTCACGGAGTTGTTGTATGCATGAAAGGGCTTAGGACTGTATGCCAGAAATGATTAACAGCTACAAGATTATTTTTTTATTGACCAACATGATATATGAGCAATTTCTCCTTTTGCCACAATGTTTTCAAAAGTCAGCTGCTGAAGATAAATCTACAGGATGGAAAGGGGGGATAGTGCCACATTTCTTATTGCACTGATTATTTCAAATTGTTCCTATATTGTTATCATAGCAGCGGACTCAAAAACAGCATATCAGGTGATCAGTTAACCCTCACAACAAATCTGCAGCAGACGACTTCAAAAACATGAAAAAACTTTATAAATAAGGGTTTTATTAGTTGATTAGTAAGAGTTGAAAACATTATGGCTAAGGGAGAAATTGCTTGTTTTGAGAAATTTCTCCTTTTGTCAGTTTTTTCAAAAGTCATCTGCAGCAGAAGCGTCAAAAGGCGTCTATATGTTGTAAAGTGTTAAGAGCACTTAAAAGCTCTAGATTCAGTCATAAAACATATCCAATAGTCTTATAAACTTCCCCATACTTCATCTTAAATACCAGTAAATTATCAACAAAGGAAAAACGGTCCTATAACTTGTAGGAGCATTGTCATTTTATTGACCTCTAATTTCATTGCATTGCCATTTGCTTTTATTGATATGTATTTTTTGTAGACACTACTTTATATGGGATCAATGCTTTTAAAGAATTTTTTAAGAGATAGACAGTAAAAACAAAAGGACCCTCAAACAACAAATTTGCAGCAGATGAACAAGGAACATTTGTGCCAAATTATTTTTAACCCTTTCCCTCATAAGACAATTCTGCAGCAGATGTCTTTGAACATATTTTGTCAACAAATAGAAAATCTCTATAATTGATTGGATAACCTATGACTAAAAGTGGAAAACATTGTGGCAAAAGGAGAAATTGCTATGTTTTCAAAAAGCTGTCTGCTGCAGTCGTCAGAAAGCGTCTATATGAGGGTAAGGGTTAAATCAGGCCAGTTCTTTTGGACAAGAAGATTTTTAAAGTTTTGACAATTCACATTATCAGGAAATTAAGCTCCTCCCCCTGGTGGCCATGTTTTACAACGAATCGAAATAATTTAAACATTCTTGGTAGAGGGTCCCCCAAGGAACAACTCTGTCAAATTATACTGAAATCGGGCAAGCACTTTTGGACCAGAAGATTTTTAATGTTTTACCTTTCTGTTGCCATGACATTGAGAGTTCCACATGGAATTCAATTTTTGAACAACAACTTTGAAAGGGGACAACCCAAAGAACATCCCTGAAGATTAGGAGGAGATGTTGTTTGAAGCAAAATGTTGATGGACGACAGACAAAGACCGGTCACAATAACTCATCCTGAGTCTCTGGCTAAAGAGAGCTAAAAATTGAAAACGTTTTGCCACAATGTTTACAAAAGTCATCTGCTTTTGAGGCATCAAATATCGTCTGTTTGAGGGAAAGGGTAGTTCCTTATTAACCAGGCCTTTGCTTATAGTGAAAAAATGTCTGCTATTGTGTTACTTCACTCAGGAGTGTGAAACTGCGGCATCATGGCCCTTTTGTGATTACATATCTTCAAAAAGCCATCTGCTACAGTGTTGGCAAATGATGCTTGTATAA
This sequence comes from Serripes groenlandicus, assembly GCA_031761405.1. Taxonomy (NCBI): domain Eukaryota; kingdom Metazoa; phylum Mollusca; class Bivalvia; order Cardiida; family Cardiidae; genus Serripes; species Serripes groenlandicus. The sequence goes on from JASEVX010000001.1 coordinate 52,522,304, forward strand.
GAGAACAAGGTTATCCCTTTCCCTCATACGACATTTCTGCAGCAGACGACTTTGAACATATTTTGTCAAAACATAGAAAATCTCTATAATTGAATGGATAACCTATGACTTAAAGTGGAAAACATTGTGTCAAAAGGAGAAATTGCTTGTTTTGAGCAATTTCTTCTTTTGTCACTATGTTTTCAAAAAGCTGTCTGCTTCAGAGGAGTCAGAAAGCGTCTATATGAGAGAACAAAGGTTAACTCATAATAATAGGGGTGGACTATTTATGTTCACCCACATACTTGAGTTGGGATTAGTTACATTTCATAATCAGTTTATTGCCTTTTAAAGAAGCTTTTCAGCAATAATTATACCTCTTCAGAATGGCATTAATCCCACTTATAGACTCTACATAATGGGTTTAAAAAAATTAACTGTTCTTGTGAAAAAAAGGTAGGAGTGTGCAGGAAAGTTCAGAGCTTGTTAGAAAAGGGGAAATATCTCCTCTTGCCACAGCCGAGCCCCGGTAGCTCAGTCGGTAGCGACGCGGGCTGTCAATCCAGGGGTTGTGAGTTCGAATCCCGGCTCGTCAAACTTTCTTTCTGACGATTGACAACAGTCAATGCGACATGCGTCATTCGTCTTCCACCAATGGGCTAAGTCTATGTGGAAAAGCAGCCAGTTGCTTGGGAAGATTGTTGTGTAGAGTACTGGTGTGAGAAAACCAGGAAATGCATGAGTAGGTGAACTGGCCGCCGTGATATAACTGAGAAATTGTTGAAAACGGCGTTAAACCCCAATCAATCAATCAATCTTGCCACAATGTTTTCAACTTATTTCAGTAATTAAACCTTTATTTATAGAGATTTTCTGTGTTTCTGCTTCTTTCTTTTTTTTAAGTCGTCTGCTGCAGATTTGCTTTATGAGGGAAAAGGGTTGAAGGATGGGATGTTTTGTTTGCCTCCCTCAGTATTATAAATCTTGTCTGCAATGCTAAAAACCCTCTGCTTTTTTAAAACCATAAAATTATGGCGATTTGTTTGTTTGTTTGGAGTTTAACGCCGCTTTCAACAGCTTTGGTCATATCACGGCGGTCAGTGCACCTACCCATGTTTTCCTGGCTTTCCCACACCAGTACTTACACAACATTCTTTCGAAGTCACTGACTACTTTCTCACATAGATCAGAGGTGAGAGGCAATGGAAAACATCGCCCGAAAGAATGTCGCCGCAACCGGGTATCGAACCCGTGACCTCCAGATCACGAGTCAGATACGCTACCAATTGAGCTACCCGGCCGGGTCAAAATTATGGCGAAGGAAATTTGGATATCATTTTACTTTGGCTAATTTAAGAAGTAAAAAATGCACTTCTCGAAAAAACAAAATCTGATTTTGTGATAAAATAAAATTATTATGGAAGAGGTAGCTATCGCAAATAGTAGAGAAATGGCTGCCTTTTTCCAAAATATATTCTAACAGTCCACTGTTGTAAAAAGTAAAAATGTATCATCTAAAGAGGTATAAAAATGTTAATCCTTAATTTGAAATTCTTCACCTTATTAATAAGGATTAAATTAAGAACTATCTCTTTTGTTCGTGATAAATATATTGGATAAGAAAATATAATGATGGGCTCTTTGCCAGTTTAAAATCAAACAAAATATATTCTTGCAGGATTTTTCTTTAATAAAGTTTTTGAACTTATAAAAGTTTGCAGCAGACGACTTTTGAAAACATAGTGGCAAAAGGGAAAATTGCCTGTTATGTTTGCAAAACATGTCTGCTGCAGATGTGTCACAGTAGGGGTAACTATTAACTGAACAACTGGAAGCACAATTTGATAATGTTATGATAGCATAGAAATTGCTTGCTTAGAGAAATCACAGCCAATCCCACAATGCCTTCAGGTGTCGTCTACTGCAATGGCTTCATATATTGTGTGTATTAAGGTTATCAAAATAATTATTTTGGTCAACAAATATGGAATGTGCATGTTCATGTTATTTTATAAGTTCCAGCAGGTATACACAAATAATGTATCATAAATTCAAATGATACACACAAAAAAGGGCCCTACACATAACATTTCAAGCAATTTATAACTATCTATCATATCACTTTTGAAGCAAGTTCTTTTTACAAATCACTGCCTGAGACCTAACTAGTACTGTCATTAACCTTTTCCCACATACAACATATATGCAGCAGACAACTTTGAATTTTTTGTAAATGCAGTTGGACAGGAAAAAACCTCTGGCAAGACTGGTGAAAATGCACAGGCTCACCCAAGTCTTCAATGTACAGTCAAGTCAAACCGGTGTTTAAATACCACCCATAGGAAGAAAACAATCTGGTCTTCGTTCACAGGTGGTTTTAAATAACAGGGTCATTTATGCAGAAAATAAGTAATTGGGAAATTAAAAGTGGGGATGTTAAAGACAGGGCATTGCTAAATAAAGGTGGTCTTTAGCACAGGTTTGACTGTATACAGATTCTGATACCAAAAGATCCATTTCTATCTGATGTAGCTCATATATAACAAGTCAATTTCTTTTGCAACAGCTGCTTGAAACAAGAGAGCATGATGGCCCTAATTTGATCACCAGAGTATGTTAGAGTATCAAATGTGTAACTGCAATGGGTGTGTCTGCAAGGAGTGGACAGTGCAAATGGTTTGCTAATTCTAACCCATAATAGTAACTATTTCCAACTAATCTATATGGCTGGAGATATCTAGAGGATCACCTAAGGAACATTCCTGTCAGACAAGCAGAATGTTTAAAATTTGTCTTTTACCAATCAATATGGCTTGAACAGAGGATAACCTTACAAATGTTTTGACCAATTTATCTTGAAATCAGACCTTTCAGTGCAGCAGCATTGTCATTTTACCTCTTTTCTGATGCCATTTCAACAAATCAATATGCCTTTGAAATTTTTTATAGAGGGTCACTGTGAAGACACATTTATATAAAATTATCTTGAAATCAGACAAACAAATTTTAGAGAAGATAAATTTTAAGTTCTGTCATTTTATCCCATCCCTGATGCCATCTGATTGCCATGATTTTGTTCCAATCAGTATAGCTTGGACATCTATTGTAGAGGGCCATTTGAGGAACATTAATGTTAAATTACCTTGAAATCAGTCAAAGTGATTCAGAAGAGAAGAATTTTTAATGACCGCGATAGACAACAGACAGAGAGTGATCCGCGTCATCTCAGGTGATCTAGAAACCTAGATTCACAGGTGTTATATAACTTGGGATCAAAAAGTTATGTTTACAAGGTACTTGAAAAATACTGACATGGGTTTGTGTTAAGAAACATACATCAATCAAATAATTGAAGATTGAAATGTGCTACAGTCATGTTATGTGTTTTTTATGATATAATGTGCCTTTTATGGTTCAATTTTACTTTTTTTATTGTTTCAAATGTTAAGAAAAATTTGTTCCTGTAGTATCCCTGTTTATCCCTTTCCCACTTATAGACACATTCTGACGCATCTGCAGCAGACAACTTTTGAAAACATTTTGCCAAAAGGTGAAATTGCTCAAAACGAGTAATTTCTTCTTTTGCCACAATGTTTTCAACTTTTTTCAGAAATTATACCTACAATTATAGAGATTTTCCATATTTTTGAGTGGACATTTTCAAAGTCCTCTGCTGCAGATTTGCTGTATGTGGGAAAGGGTTATACAGGTAAAATGTTAGTACTGACATGCTTTAAGCACACAATCATAGACTTTCAAAGATGTTTTAATTTTTTGACACTAACCTACCGGCCAAGTCTACAAGGTTAATTTTACTGACAATCTCACTGGGGCGGTTTTCTTCTAGTCTCGCCTGAAATATATTTAATCACGTTTCAGCCAGTCCAAACATACGGTCATATTTTAGCACGTCTGGAGCAGATGACTTTCCAATAATTGTACTTTCATTCATATAATGTTTTCAATATTTTTTCTAGTATGGCCCGAAATACATATAACCTTTATTTAGCCTTTTCCAACCTGCAGACATATTTTAAAAATAATTGTACTTTCCTTTATAGAGATTTTCCGTATTTCTCCTTTTGTCACAATGTTTTCAACTCTTTTTTAATAAATTATACCCTTATTTTCGGAGATTTGTCATGTCTTTGCCAATATGTTTTGGAAGTCATCTGTAGTGGATTTGTTGTATGTGGGAAAGGGTTAAGTTGCTGTACACATAAAGACCCAGTCACATCTAAGCTATGACCATCTGAATCCACAACAAATCATTTGTCAGAAAGTTGGAAGCTGTGTCGACTTGTTTGTCAAAACAATATGGTGGACACAATTATAGAATAAATTCCAGATGCTTTCATGAATTTTTCAGAATACTTGTTATTTATTCACACACAGCCGAGGCCCGGTAGCTCAGTCGGTAACGACGCGGGCTGTCAATCCAGGGGTTGTGAGTTTGAATCCCGGCTCGGCCAACTTTCTTTCCGACGATTGACAAAAGTCAAAGCTACATGCGTCATTCGTCTTCCACCAATGGGCTAAGTCTATGTGGAAAAGCAGCCAGTTGCTTGGGAAGATTGTTGTGTGGAGTACTGGTGTGAGAAAACCAGGAAATGCATGAGTAGGTGAACTGGCCGCCGTGATATAACTGAGAAATTGTTGAAAACGGCGTTAAACCCCATTCAATCAATCAATCAATTTATTCACACCACCGTCTTACGACCATCAATGACTGCCTTTATAGAATTACAAAGTATGTAAGAAATGAAATTTGGTAGAGGACAATCTTTCAATATAGTGTATGCATTAAGATGAATTATTTGACAAACAGGGAAACTATGGCTTGGACCATACATCTATGCTTTCAAATATTCTGAATTGCTTTTCGAACATCAAAGAGCCAAAGCATACACAACTTGTCCTGGAATGTTTTAAATTTAATTGCGATACATGATTGAATTACCTATTTGAATACAATATGAGTAAATTAGAAGGTAGCCTGTTGCCTTGGAAGAATACTGTGTGATGTACTGGTTGGAGAAAGATAGGAAACACGTGTTTGGTGAACTGGTCGCCATGAAATAACCTTGAAACGGTGTTTAAGTCTATTCACTTAATTAATCACATAAATAACAAACAAATTCATGAAATTTTTATCCCCCGCCAGCAGGAAATATTGTAGGAAAATGTTGAGGTTAGGTTTAAACATGTCAGTAGACTTTTTATTGAACATGTATTAACGGTTCACATTTGTGGCAGTTATTGCACTGTAACAGCAACAAACAACATTTTTTGTTAAATAAGGGGCCATAACTCCACTGAATAAAGACTACCGAAAGTGACGATCGAACTTGGCCTAGCCCTTAAGGCATTTAACCTTGTTACCAAGTTTGAAAAAAAAACGGTTCACATTTGTGGCAGTTATTGCACGGAAACAGCACCAAACAACATTTTTTGTTAATTAAGGGGCCATAACTCCACCAAATAAAGTCCGCCGAAAGTGACAATCGAACTTGGCCTAGCCCTTAAGGCATTTAACGTTGTTACAAAGTTTGACAAAAAACAGTTAACATTTGTGGCAGTTATTGCACGGAAACAGCAACAAATGACATTTTTTGTTAATTAAGGGGCCATAACTCGACCGAATAAAGTCCGCCGAAAGTGACGATCGAACTTGGCCTAGCCCTTAAGGCATTGAACGTTGTTACCAAGTTTGAAAAAAACCGGTTCACATTTGTGGCAGTTATTGCACGGAAACGAAGTGTGACAGACAGACAGACAGACGGACAGATGGACAGACGGACAAACCGAAATTAATAACCCCCCTTTTTTTCTTCGAAAAAACGGGGGATAAAAAGGAAATGATATTACCTGAGTGAAACAGACAGTAACAATGGCATGACTTCTGGAGCTACGTTCATGGATATAGGTCTCTGCTGTTACCCTATTACATTCATGAAAAGAAATAAGCAAAGTTATGCTAATGAAGATTGAGACATAAGTAAAATTCAAACATTACATAAAATTAAAGTTTTGACAGAAACTCTTAGAACTAGTCCAAAAACTGAGCAATTTTTCGGTTTTCCACAATGCTTTTTTCAATCTGAAAATTAATCCTTTTAGTCTTTTACACCTTCAGAAGCGTTTTGACACATCTGCAGAAGAAGACTTTTAAAAACATTGTTGCATAGGGAGAAATGGCCCATGAAACTATGATGTTTTAATTCTTTTTAATAATTATACTTTAATTTATAGTTTTTCTATAGTTTTGACAAGGTGTTTTCAAAGTCGCCTACTGGAGATTCATTGTATATGGGGAAAGGTTAACCTATCCATTTTTTTAGACAATAGACAACTTTTGAAAACATTGTAGTAAAAGAATAATGGAATCACATTAAAATGGACATTAAAAAGGATCCTGATCAAACATGTGACAAGGCGAAGGCTGACCAGGATCCTTATAATTGTTTGCAAAGCCCCTTAGGAGGGTTTTCCTATGGCATGTTTCAATAAAACCCCTTTTCATCTATACAAACAACAATCAGCAGCAGATGACCTTTTAAAAACATTGTTGAAAATGTGAAATAGATCGAAATTAGTATTTCTCATTTTCCCACATTTTGTTTATCGGTAACTCTATCAAAATTATGCTTTCATTTTTTGAGATGTTTCAATTATTTGCCTAAGAAAGTCTCATTAAAGCAGACAACTCTTTAAAGTATTCCGTTGATATTTCATGTTTGGTTCTATCTACTTTGAAAACATCTAAGGAAGAACATGGAAACATCAGGGAAATGGTTACAATATATCAGACAAACCTCTAAATAAGGGCCTATTTCATTTTCTAAAGTCCTTATGTGATCCTTAACCCTTTCCCACATACGACAATTCTGCAGCAGACGACTTTAAACATATTTTGTCAAAAAATAGAAAATCTCCATAATTGAATGGATAACCTATGACAAAGAGTGGAAAACATTCTGGCAAAAGGAGAAATTGCACATTTTGTGCAATTTCTTCTTTTGTCACTATGTTTTCAAAAAGCTGTCTGCTGCAGAGGCGTCAGAAAGCGTCTATATGAGGGAAAGGGTTTAAACAATATGCTGTAGGTACTCAAAGTAATCGTCACACTAAAAAGATTGTTTGTAGTGCGCATATCATATGGTTGTTGTTTTAAGAGAGCAACTGTTGGGAAAAGATATATTCCTTCTCCTTCTACCTAGCCGAGCCCCGGTAGCTCAGTCGGTAGAGACGCGGGCTGTCAATCCAGGGGTTGTGAGTTCGAATCCCGGCTCGGCGCCAACTTTCTTTCCGACGATTGACAAAAGTCAATGCGACATGCGTCATTTGTCTTCCACAAATGGGCTTAGTCTATGTGGTAAAAGCAGCCAGTTGCTTGGGAAGATTGTTGTGTGGAGTACTGGTGTGAGAAAACCAGGAAATGCATGAGTAGGTGAACTGGCCGCCGTGATATAACTGAGAAATTGTTAAAAACGGCGTTAAACCCCAATCAATCAATCAATTCTCCTTCTACCAATATTGTACAGAGGCCTACTCTGGGGCATTTTCTACAAGCATCTGACAGAAGCAGATGCATTTAATAGACAGAGTTAGATACAAGATATCTGGTGCGATACCCTAGCTTTTTCCGAAAGGACCCTTTGGTTTTTCTTTAATATGCTCTGTGTATAGCACAGATACACAAAAGGCACTATTTCCTGGAAAGGACCTAAGACCTCTATTTGAGAAGGAGACACTTAAAAACACCTCAGAAAAACCAAGAACCTGAACTAGGATTTGAGCCCCAGACCTCTGGATTGACAGTCAAGGGTGTTAACCACTAGACGTTTGGCCATTTCTAATCTAGACCTTATTTTATTCTTACCTGTAATCATTACCCTTATCAACCAGTGCTTGTATTTCTTCATTGTCTTTAACTCTGTGCCAGGACAGACCTGAAATAACCAATGTACATTAAGACATGTAGAGTTGACCCCCCTTTCCCACATACAACAAATCTGCAGCAGACGACTTTTTAACCCTTTCCCACATATTTCTTCTTTTTACGCAATGTTTTCAACTCAATTCAATAAGTATGTCTTCATTTAGGGAGATTTCCATATTATTGTTGAAATTATTTCAAAGACCTCTGCTCATTTTGATCAATTTCTCCTTTTGCCAAAATGTTTTCAAAAGTTGTCTGCTGCAGAGGCGTCAGAACGTGTCTTTATGTGGGAAATGGTTAACTGACTATGTAGCAAACGTATTGAATACATGGTGACAATAGGAGGAATTGCCAATACTGAACAATCTCATCACTTTGTACATCTTCAAAAACTGCACTTTCAATTCTCCATACTTTTTTTTATTTAGAATGATTTTAGTGAAGTTGAAAATGACAATAGCACATAAGTTGAACCTTTCCCACATAAATCAAATCTGTAGCAGATGTTTTTGTAAACATGGAGTCACAAATTTGGAATTTCTTTTTAAACGATTATTGAATGAAGTTAAAAACATTGTGGCACAATGGAAAATTATTAATAATGAGCGGTTTCATCTTTGTCATCATGTTTTCAAAAGTCGTCTGCTGCAGACTAAGGCATCAGTCTCAAAGCATCTGTATGTGGAAAAGGGTTTAACTGTAACCGTCCACAAAGTCATATATTTCAGCATTATTGCAAAGCTCTGAAATCATTTCGTTCATTTCATAATTGAAGGTAAGTGTGGAAACAAAAATATCAAATCATTCCTTTTGTTAGACCTTCGTTACAAGGTGGGAGTAAAAAAACAACTAATACATTTGGTATGGATAACAATAAAAACTATTTAAAGAGCTCTCACACATAGATAATGTTGTGGCTGCCCCTTTCCCACATAACACAAACCAGCAGCAGACGACTTTGAAAATATCTAGGCAAAACTATGGGAAATCTCTTTAAAGCAAACTTTAACGATTGAGGAAAGTTGAAAACATTGTGGCAAAAGATGAAATTATTTATTATGAGCAATTTCTGCTCTTGTCACACTGTTTTCAAAAGTCAGTCTGCTGCAGAATTTTCATAAAGAGTCTGTTTGTAGGAAAGAATAATAAGCCTTTCCTTTTTAACCCTTTCCCTCATATAGACGCTTTCTGACGCCTCTGCAGCAGACGGCTTTTTGAAAACATAGTGACAAAAGAAGAAATTGCACAAAACGTGCAATTTCTCCATTTGCCACAATTGTGTTCCACTTTTTGTCATAGGTTATCCATTCAATTATGGAGATTTTCTATGTTTTGACAAAACATGTTCAAAGTCGTCTGCTGCAGAATTGTCGTATGAGGGAAAGGGTTAAATAAACAAATGTTATAACAATCTAATGCTATACTATATATCCCTTTATATATACTAGCAGCATAGGATAACCCCTTCCTAAATACAATTGCCATATGATGCCTATGAAGAAGACAATTATGCGAAAATGATAATGTGCAAAAAATGAGCCAATTCTCCTTTTCCAACAATGTTTTTAACCCTTTCCCTCATACGACTATTCTGTAACAGATGACTTTGAAGATATTTTTGTCAAAAATAGAAAATCTCTATAATTGAATGGATAACCTATGACTAAAACTGGAAAACATTGTGGCAAAAGGAGAAATTGCTCGTTTTGAGGAATTTCTTCTTTTGTCACCATGTTTTCAAAAAGCTGGCTGCTACAGAGGCATCAGAAAGCGTCTATATGAGGAAAAGGGTAATACTGTATGAAAATGATGTGTCAAATTGTCCAGATTTTACAAGTTTTCGTTCAGATTGACAACAAGGAAAGGGAATTGTTGTATCAATAGGAAAAGTCAACAAAGAAGGATGTCCCAAACAAAATGAGTAAACAAATAATTTAGTTTTGTGCAGTTTATAACAATACCATCATTGTTAGTGAATGTTACAATCTGTATAATCTGTCTGCAACCCTTGTATAGATCTGTTCACTTAAATGCAAACCTGATCATTGCAGAAAGATTTCTTGTTAAGTGAGAAGTTACAAATTATACAAATGTCCAGTAGATCAGTTAACCCTTTCCCTCATACGACAATTCTGCAGCAGACGACTTTGAACGTATTTTGTCAAAACATAGAAAATCTCCATAATTGAATGGATAACCTATGACAAAAAGTGGAAAACATTGTGGCAAAAGGATTAATTGCAATTTCTTCTTTTGTCACTATGTTTTCAAAAAGCCGTCTGCTGCAGAGGCGTCAGAAAGCGTCTATATGAGGGAAAGGGTTAAGCTTTATTGGTGGGGGGTTTGATTGTAAATAATAACACAATCATTAAATTCAACCAATTCCCTCTTACAGACTGTTTCTGACGTATCAGCATCAGACGCCTTTTCTTAATATTGTGGCACAAGGAGAAATGAGCAATTTCTCCTTTTGCAGCAATGTTTTTAACTTTATTCCCTAATATCATGTTGAAATGGCGTAAAACCCCAATAAAATCATACAAACACACGATTTATAATTGTTTGTAAAGGGAGTTTTCATCTATTTTCTTACACATTTTCAACTGACTCATACATACATACACACATAAAAATCGAAACTCCCTTTAAATGAAAGTACAATTAGTGAATAGAGTTGAAAACAATGGTGACATAAGGAACAAGAGGCCCATGAGGGCCTATGCTCTACTGGTATGGTTCTTTGGTCATTTTCAATCCAGAGCATGTATGTATGGTGAAGATCGGATAGTAAATGGAGGCTCTTTTGTGTTCACAAGCTGTATTATAGCAATTTTTACAATTTCATGGGCCATAATCCAGTCTTGCATGGGCGGATCTAGCTGGTTTTCAAAAGGAACCAAGCTCTCATCAATATTTAACTACTATCTAAGTTTGGTGAAGATCAGATAGTAAATGGAGCCTCTATTGTGTTCACATGCTCAATTATAGCAATTTGGACAATTTCAAGGGCCATAATCCGGTCTTGCATGGGCGGATCTAGCTGGTTTACGAAAGGAACCGAGCTCTCATGGATATCTTACTACTGTATAAGTTTGGTTGAGATACAATCAAAAGTGAAGACTGTATCGTGTTAACAAGCTCTTTTATAGCAATTTTGACCATTTCAAGGGCCATAATCCAGTCATGCATGGGCGGATCTGGCTGGTTTTCGAAAGGAACCGAGCTCTCATGGATATCTAACTACTGTATAAGTTTGGTTGAAATACAATCAAACGTGAAGACTGTATCGTGTTAACAAGCTCTTTTATAGCAATTTTGACCATTTCAAGGGCCATAATCCAGTCATGCATGGGCAGATCTGGCTGGTTTTCGAAAGGAACTGAGCTCTCATGGATATCTAACTACTGTATAAGTTTGGTTGAGATACAATCAAAAGTGAAGACTGTATCGTGTTAACAAGCTCTTTTATAGCAATTTTGACCATTTCAAGGGCCATAATCCAGTCATGCATGGGCGGATCTGGCTGGTTTTCGAAAGGAACCGAGCTCTCATGGATATCTAACTACTGTATAAGTTTTGTTGAGATACAATCAATGAAGACTGTATCGTGTTAACAAGAAATTGTTTACGGACGCACGGACGCACGCACGACGGACAAATCGCCACGACATAAGCCCTTCTGGCCTTTGGCCAGTAGAGCTAAAAATGGCTCGTTTTGAGCCATTTCTACTTTTGTCGCCATGTTTCCAAAAAGCTGTATGACTTTGAACATATTTTGTCAAAACATAGAAAATCTCTATAATTAAATGGATAACCTATGACAAAAAGTGGAAAACATTGTGGCAAAAGGAGAAATTGCACGTTTTGTGCAATTTCTTCTTTTGTCACTATGTTTTCAAAAAGCCATCTGCTGCAGAGGCGTCAGAAAGCGTCTATGAGGGAAAGGGTTAAATCTCACAGCAGCAGACAAATATATGGTTAATAATTTATTGTTTACTTGATAATAATGCCAGTCTAGTACAGCTGTTTATGCAAAAGGGTTCAGTCTGATCAGTTATAATGAATCTTATCAATTGTGTAGATTTTGAGTAAATTGAGCAGATGCACAGGCTGATCTGAATCTACAATATTCAAAATTGCAATCTTGCATGAACAAACTCAAATATGATACTTATAGAGTCACATGACGTCAAAAATATAATATTTGGAAACTCATATACAGAGTTAACCCTTTCCCTCATACGACAATTCAGCAGCAGACGACTTTGAACATATTTTGTCAAAATATAGGAAATCTCCATAATTGAATGGATAACCTATGACAAAAAGTGGAAAACATTGTGGCAAAAGGAGAAATTGCACGTTTTGTGCAATTTCTTCTTTTGTCACTATGTTTTCAAAACGCCATCTGCTGCAGTGGTGTCAGAAAGCATCTATATGAGGGAAAGGATTAAATCAAAGTGGGAAAAGGAGAAATTGCTATTTTTGAACAATTGCTTTTTCTCCACAATGTAACAGAAATAGCCTGCTTAACACAATTGCTCATCTTCATCAGGGATAGTTTAATTTCTCTAATTGGCAGGTTGCAGGGGAAATAATTAACCCTTTCCCACATACAACAAGTCTGAAGCAGATGAGTTTAAAAAATATCCAGACAAAAATAAGGCAATTGTTTTTTAATCAAAGTATATATGATTATTAACCCTTTCCCTCATACAACAAATCTGCAGCAGACGACTTTGAACGTATTTTGTCAAAACATAGATAATCTCTATAATTGAATGGATAACCTATGACAAAAAGTGGAAAACATTGTGGCAAAAGGAGAAATTGCACGTTTTTATGTTTTCAAAAAGCCGTCTGCTGCAGAGGCGTCAGAAAGCGTCTATATGAGGGTAAGGGTTAAATAGAGTAAAAAAACATCATAATTTCGAATTTTGCCACAATGTTTTCTAATGTCGTCTGCTGCAGAGGCATCAGAATCTGTCTGCATGTGTGAAAGGGTTCAAATATCAACCAAAAGATATGGTACCTTCAACATAAGGTCCTTCCCGAGGATGGTTCCGTACTTTCAAGGACTTTGGATTTTGTTGGAATGGATAGGGCTGTAAGAGGTCTCGCACTTTCTCGTTGTAGATCTCGAAATAACTGATGTCCACTCGGTAGCTGACATGGGATGCTGCATCTGTTGCTACATGAGTGAATAAACCCTGAAACAATGATATACATTTATTATGCATTTAATTAACCCTTTCCCTCATATAGACGCTTTCTGACGTCTGTCTGCAGCAGACGGCTTTTTGAAAACATAGTGGCAAAAGTAGAAATTGCTCAGAACGAGCAATTTCTCCTTTTGCCACAATGTTTTCCACTTTTAGTCATAGGTTATCCATTTAATTATAGAGATATTCCATTTTTTGACAAAATATGTTTTAAGTCGTCTGCTGCAGAATTGTTGTTGTTGTTGTTGTTGTTTGGCGTTGTTTACCCTCGCGCTCTGCATTAATGCCATTTGGCGAGAATTGTTGTATGAGGGAAAGGGTTAAATATGTTACCAGATAATTCCAATTTCAATCTTGTGAAAACGTAACCTTTTCCAAAATATTTTGGTGCATCTACAGCAGATGACTTCGAAATCATTGTGGGAAAGATAAAACTGCTAAATTAGGAGGAACTGATCCTTTAGCCACGGACTGTTTTCACCTCTTTTTAAATAATTTCATTTACTGAGTTTTCCTATATTTTCCCCAAGTTGTTTTCAGCCACCCTGTAGGAAAAGGTCTAGTTTTTACCAACCTTAACCCTTTCCCACCTGCGGACACATTTTAACGCAATAGCAGCAGACGACTTTTGAAAACATTGTGGCCAAAGGTGAAATGATGAGCAATTTCACCTTTGGCCACAATGTTTTCCACTTATAGTCATTGGTTATCCATTCAATTATAGAGATTTTCCATTTTTTGACAAAATATGTTCAAAGTCGTCTGCTGCAAATTAGTTGTATGTGGGAAAGGGTTAAATTTTTAAACATTATTTTACATTATTATATATATGTCATTAGTCGCCGGGCAGAAGCCCGCGACTTCTATTTTTAATAGCTTTTCGGAAATCACATGGGAGGGCGGCTTATTATTAGAAAGAAACAAATCTAGATGATTTGAACATATTACAATTGTGGTTGTTTACGAACACTAATAAATGACACATCTAAAATGAAATAAATATTTTGATTTTTTAATGTTTGCAGTTTTTTTTATTTCACTCGCATTTAAGTTTTTTGTCTTATTTACGAAGACAAAAGTGGTCCCTTCAAGACGTAAACCAACACCCCCTAATGCAGACTCTTATGTGTCATCATTGAGGTCAATTTCGGATTCTCCTTTTAATAGCAATTTTAACTTACTAAATGTTGTTTTCATGTTCAAAGAGATGTCTTGATTTGTGTAGAATTCATTTAATAATGTTAATCCATGAATATCTAAAGTAGGAACTGTTTCTAAGCTAAATATAGACCCTATTCTGTTGTGTAGTTTCGTGACCTTTAACATCGATTTTCGCGCATGCGCATTTCGATATGAAAAAGCGAGTGATATTATTTTATTTTAGACAAGTACAAGACGAATGTTTGACGCAAAGCGTCAAAGAGAAGCCGCAATATTTCGTTGTACATGTAGAAATAAGAAAAAAAGAACATTTTTAAATCCACAAACAATAGAACAATTTAAACTGTAGACGGTATTGCTGATATATTTCTCCTTTTGAAGACTTTTGTTTTCTTCAAATTACCTCCCTTTAAAGCAATACCAGGATATTTACCTTGTGATTCGAATAAGATTGACAAACATTGAAATTATATGAATGAATATTATTATTTAAATAAGTAACAACAGCAAAATTAAATTAAAGCCAGATAAATGTGTACACATTTCGTTAATTTGTTATAGATACCCTAATGTATAGATATGAATATAAACTTTATAAGCAAATGTTTTCATTTCAACGTGCCTAATGTTTGAATAGACTAAGGAAAGTCAAGAATACATAAATAAATCAATGCAGTCTTTTCCGGCGACATTGATGTCTTGCATCAACTTTCTCTTGTCTGTTTGTAAAATAGCTTAAAAAAATTGTTATCATTGTTGGAAAAGGACAAAAGGTAAATGACATTTACATATCACAGCAGGTAAAAGAATTAAAGAGAAGTGGGAATCTTCGTTTTTGGAAGGTTATTATTATGTAATAATCTCCTTCCTTTGCGCTTGCATCATGAATCAATGAATTCATTCAAATATGCCATAAAATAACCATTTCTATAGCTTTTTTATATATACACGCTAATCAATATAGCGCAATAAATTGAAAGTAAAATCTTCATAATAGTCTTTTCATGTACAATCAGTTTGATTCACAGATTATCTTTGTGATTTGACCTGAATCATGACCTGCGTGTTACTTATACTAACCCTTTCCCACATAACACAATTCTGCAGCAGACGACTTTGAAAAATATAATAGACATAATATTTTCAAAAGGTGTCTACTGCAGAGGAATCAAAAACCTTCTGGAAGTGGGAAAGGTTTAAATTGTGACTTTTATTTCCATTCCAATTCAATGCCTCAACGACTATATATTGTTGTTGTTGTAGTGGACGTAGAAGATAGGAGTGGGGATAACCCTCTTACTGTAACCAAGTATTTCAAATATCCCATTTCCTCTATCTATCATAACCCTTTGATAAATTTAAATGTAAAGACTAACAAAAACATTTATCTATATGTTCACCTTTTGTGAAAGGTGACGGACTGCCAATACGAAATGTGGTAAACACTTTTCCTCTTGACATGCAACCCTGAGTGCCAAGGAGGGCTACCCTGCAACCCTGATTAATAACACATTATGCCAAAAGACGAAATGGTTCATTTTTAGCACTTTCTCCTTTGGCCACAATGTTGTCAAAATGAAGTCACAAAACACACTTAACTGTGAAAATTGAAAATGACACGTATGAGAACGTGCACCGGTATTTAAATGGCGGCTGTGTATATCACACAGGCGTGAGGAATACACTAGGCGTGAATTTTGTCTGGATAGAATTAAGGGTATTGAGATTATATATCAGGTATTAAATGACTGGTAATGTATTTTTGACACAAAAATTTGTCTGCTGCAGACACGTTAAAAGGCATCCATATGCTGGAAAGTGTTTAATAAAGCATATATTGAGGGAAAAGAGCCAATATGTTATAACATTGTTACAAAAATTTATTTTCTGTTTCATGTGTTATATAAAATTTAATAGAAATAAGCCAAGGATTAAACCTTTCCCACATACAGACGCTGTCTGATGCTTATGCAGCAGACGACAATTGAAAACATAGTGACAAAAGGAGATTTACTCAAAACAAGCAATTTCACCTCTTGCCACAATGTTTTTTAACTTTTTTCAGTAACCATACTTTCATTTAAAAATATTTTCCATGTTTTTGCATGATTGTTTTCAAAGTGGTCTGCTGCAGGTTTGTTGAATGTGGGAAAGGCTTACACACATCTAATACTTTCAATGAGAGTGCATTGAATTTGTAATCATTGAATAGATGACAAGCACTAAATAAAGGTGTAAAACTTTGTTCAATACCACCGCGAGAATTACTTAAGATTGATTTATTTGCGATTTAAATGATTTATCATGTTTTTATCAGGGTACCTAACCCTGGCTTATTGAAAGAGGGTAGTATCTGGGTACAACTTGAGGACACACAAATCTAAGTACAACTTCCTCCACCCATACAACCCCACATACAACAAATCTGCAGCAGACAACTTTATAAAACATCTAAAGCAAAAGTATGGAAAATCCATTTGTTCCAATATCCAATGGAGAAGTTGATCATTATACCCAATTCCTCCTTTTAACACATTGTTTTCAATGCTTTGGCAAAACACTTCTTGATGTGAGAAAGGTAATATATTGACCTATATCATTTATCTGATTCTTCAAAAATCACTTAATGTGGAAAAAGTTAGAACCCATCATTGATAAAAGTTAGATTGCAAGAAAAGGAGAAACTGGTGTGTGCTTGTCACCATAAGCAATTTATCAACTTTATATGTCAAATAAATACTACATGATCTCCCTTCCCCCCTTACTATCTGGGACACAACTAAAGCCAGACTATTTTTACCTTGCACAAATGATATTTAGTCAAGGTCATGATATACCCTTTGAATATAGCCTTGAGCAAATGATCTTGGGTCAAGGTCATGATATACCTTCTGGATATAACCTTGAGCAAATGATATTTGGCCAAGGTCATGTACCCTCTGGATATAGCCTTGAGCAAATGATCTTGGGTCAAGGTCATGATATATCCCCTGGATATAGCCTTGAGAAAATGATATTGGGTCAATGTCATGATATTCACTCTGGATATAGCCTTGAGCAAATGATCTTGGGTCAAGGTCATGATATATCCGCTGGATATAGCCTTGAGAAAATGATGTTGGGTCAAGGTCATGATATTCACTCTGGATATAGCCTTGAGCAAATGATTTCGGGTCAAGGTCATGATATAGCCTTGTGCAAATGATCTTGGGTCAAGGTCATGATATACCCTCTAGATATATAAGCTGTCTTTGTTTCAAATTAAGTTAAATGAGTTTCTAATGCCATATATTACCTGTATCCCATTAAGTACTTGCATTGTCAATGAATATCATCTTGAGTATGTGACCTTCGGGTCAAGGTGATGACACACCTTCTGCTATACCCTCTTGTCATAAGCAATTGCAATGTCAAGTGTGAATTTATAATGACACGGGGCTAGAAAATATCTGTAACCTTTACATTCAGCATACAATGCTTTTGGTCAAGGTCGAGATACTCATTCTGGTCATAAGCAACCATTGATTCAAATATGACCTTGAAAACTCAAACAGACTTACAATGTTATGGCCTGGATAAAAGTTTAGTACTTTCAATGCCTTTATAGAACTTGCCTTGCCCGAGACTTTTACCTTTAGCATGTGAGCTATCCTCAAGGTTTTTGACAAACCCTCTTGTCATAAGCAATGTAAATGTTATGTATAAGTTTCTACTGCCTCTAATGTTTAGAAAAGTATAGTCCATACAAGAAGGCAGTACTTGCAATGCCTGTAACAATGACCTTGGGCATATAAAACATTGACACATGAATTAAAGTATATTTTAGGAATGTCAGAACTTTTTAATAACAACCGAGATGATCCCAGTAAAACCTCACATTTTATAGATAAATATTTATGCATCACGGTAATAAACTACACCCTATCTATCTATGCATACATTCGCCATACAATAAAATATCATCAAGTTAGCTCCATTGGACAGCCATACAATCACTTTGTGTTAATATCTTTTTCAATGCATGTAAATTTTTCAACTTGTACTAGATATCTTTGATAGGCATGCAATTCGGACATAATTCATTAAATTGGAACAACTGAACCCTTGCCCTAAGTACAACAAATTTGTTTCCTGCATGTTTTAAGCAAAACCCTGAGTGTCAAAAAAGAACGACATAACAAAAATTGCTTTTGTCTCCAAGGCCTAGATCAGGAGGAAACAAATTGCTATGTCCCACAATATCTCTCTTACTACTAAATAAAACCCTATGTTGTGGTTGCTCGAAACCTATGGTTTTGTTTTATTGGGGTTTTACGCCATAATTTTAACTTATTCGAAACCTAGGGTACGAGTGTATATAAGAAATTTAGATCATAATGTTTATTTGCCAATTATGTAGAGATCTGTTGTGTCGAGATCTGTTTATATCATTTGTCAGGGAGTCACACCCAATCTCCTGAGACTGTGTTTGCATGCTAACCATGATACCATCAAAATGGTAACGTTAACCCTTTCTCATATGTAGCTGCACTGTATGTCTGCAGCAGACTACTTTTGAAAACATATTGGCAAAAGGAGAAAGTGTTCATTATGAGCAATTTCTCCTTTTGCCACAATGATTTCAACTATTTTCAGTAATTTTACTTTTATCATTCATATTTTTGACTAAATGTTTTCAAAGTCGTCGGCTGCAGACTTGTTGTATGTTGGAAAGGGTTAAATGCTTGATATACTGTTTTTTCCAAGAAAATATTAGATCTCAACCTTTTATCATCTTGGAAATTTAGAATTTTTAGAACAGGATAATATGAAACATCGGGTGAAAAGAATAAATACTCCCATTAAGCAATTTTTCCTTTCACAGGTCATGGAAAGGTAGGGGAAAGATAATAATGAACTTAACCCTTTCCAACATGTAGACGCTTCCTGACGCCTGTGCAACAGACAACTCTTGTAAACATTGTGACAAAAGGAGAAATTGCTCAAAACAAGCAATTTCTCCTTTTGCTGCAATGTTTTCAACTCTTTGCAGTAATTATACTTTCATTCATATATTTTTTCCGGGTTTTTGCCTAGATGTTTTCAAAGTCGTCTGCTGAATATTTGCTTATGTGGGAAAGGGTTTAAACAGTCCTTTCTAGATTACTTATCCCTCCCTACTCTTTGACTTTCATACATTTTTGACACTTGGGCAAATAAACCACAGGTTAGTCAAGTGTTAGCAATAAATCATGCTATGTCATTGTAGGACCCAATATAGAAGTGCTAATAGAGACCTGCCTTTAACCCTTTTCAATTGCAGACGTGATTTAAAACATCAGCAGCAGACAACTTTTGAAAATTTTATGGCAAAAGTATTGATTGTTTGGTCTTTTACGCTGCTCTCAAACATTGTTCAGTTATATTGCGGCGTTTCCTGAGTAAGTAACCAGTACTTCTGGTCCAGGATGATATCATGCTTACCCTGCAACCCTGAGTGCCAATGAGGGCTTCCCTGCAACCCTGAGTGCCAATGAGGGCTACCCTGCAACCCTGAGCGCCAAGGAGGACTTCCATTTTTAAAGTCTTTGGTAAGACCCAATCTGGTATTGATCCAGCTACCTCCCACACCTGAGGCGAACACTCTATCACTACACCACCGAGGCGGACACTCTATCACTACACCACCGAGGCGGACACTCTATCACTACACCACCGAGGCGAACACTCTATCACTACACCACCGAGGCAGTCTGTAGCAAAAGGAGGAATTGATAATAATGAACAATTTCTCCATTTGCCTAAATGGTTTAAAAAATATTCAATAATTATACTTTCATTTATTTTCATATTTTTGCCTCAACATTTTCAAAGTCATCTGTCTGCTGCTCCAAACTGTTTGTATGGGGGAAGGGTTATTTTTACTGAGGAATATCTAAAGGAGTGACCCAAGTTACGTTCTGGCATTTGCTTTAACATGACATGGATGAATATATCTTGTTTTGACCACCATGCGGACCTTTCTTTGAAAACATGGTTTGAAAATGTCTACCCAAAAATATGGAAAATCTCTATAAATTTAGGTATAACTACAGAAAAAAGTTGAAAACATTGTGGCCAAATACAAAATTGCTTGTTTTGAGCAAATTTCTCCTTTTGTCACAATGTTTTCAAAAGTTGTCTGCTGCAGATGTGTCAAAATGTGCAAAAGGTGGGAAAGTCTTAATCACTGCTAGCTTCCTATTACCAAAATTAAGATCAAACTGACACATAAATAGTGGATGTTTCATGAAGTTTACTAAGATGATATGCCAGCAAGCCATCGAGATCCTCATAAGCAGCTTAGTTAACGAGTTTATTGAAAGTGATAACTAATAAACATAAATGAGATATCCTATTCATCACATAAAGTGATAAATGAGACGTTTTTCGAGAAAATGTATGTGTAATTTGAAGGTGTTGGCGCCAAAATGACAAACATTAGAACGTCAAACCGCTGAAGTGACGTCATTTTCATAGTTTGGTTTCCGCATATGTAACAAAGATGGAAACCAAACTAATTGTGTCATATGATATTATGTAATGGGATTCAGAGAGGGAATGAATGTATATTGTTTTATGGCGCATCGACAGCTAAGGTCATTTAGCGCGCAATTAAATTTAATTATTCATGATCCCTGGGTAAACAAACCAGTACTAGGCTAGAAAATGTGCCTTGCCCAAGGGCACTCCACCATGACAGTAGTGCCGCGACTGGGGATCGAACCCGGGACACCCGGTTTCGAAATCCCCGACGCTAACCACTCGACCACAGCTTCATGTGATAAATGTTATAATTGCATTTGACCTTCAGGGAAATCTTCATCCTTGAACTCGATTGCGGTTTGGTTGAAATTGGTCCAGTGGTTAAGGAGATGTCTATTGAAGCTTACAGCGGACATAGAGTGATCTGAATAAATCCCTTCGATCCTTCAGTTCATGTGATATAAAAATGTCAATTGATCACTTGCTGCTTTCTCCAACATGCTTTCAAAAGCAGCTAGAGTAGATGCATCAAGTGCCTTCTGATTCAAGGAAAGGGTACTAGAAGAATGAAATAAATGTTATAACAACGTCTTCACACAAACAAAAAGAGAAAGTATAACTAATGAATACAAGAGAAAGTTGATGCAAGGCATCAATGTCGCCGGAAAAGACTGCATTGATTTATTTATGTATTCTTGACTTTCCTTAGTCTATTCAAACATTTGATTATAAATTTTATATTCATACCTATACATTAGGGTATCTATAAACAAGAGGGCCATGATGGCCCTGGAATCGCTCACCTGATTTTTTTTTCAACTTTAGCTATATAAGCCCCGCCATCTGGCGGGCATAGTTTCCAACCAATCAACTTGGCTTTAAGGAATCTGATAGAGGGTCACCCTAGGAACATTTCTACAAAATTATTTGAAAATCGGCCTGACACTTTTGGAGGAGAAGATTTTTTAAGTTTGCACTATAGCTATATAAGGCAAAAAAGCCCCGCCCCCCCTGGCGGCCATGATTTTCGACCAATCAACATGGCTTAAAGGAATCTGATAGCGGGTCATCCAAGGAATATTTCTACAAAATTATTTGAAAATCGGCCTGACACTTTTGGAGGAGAAGATTTTTTAAGTTTTCACTATAGCCATATAAGGCAAAAAAGCCCCGCCCCCCTGGCGGCCATGTTTTTCGACCAATCAACATGGCTTCAAGGAATCTGAAAGAGAGTCACCCAAGGAACATTTCTACAAAATAAGTTCAAAATCTGCCAACCAGTTAGGGAGAAGTAGAATTTTGAAGTTTTTTTCGTTTCGTTGCCATGGAAACCAGAATTCTGCATGGATCCCAAAAATTTGAAGGAATTCTGGTGAGGTCATTGAGAGGATGCTTTCTGTGAAGTTTCATCCCAATTGACCCACCGGTTACTGAGGAGAAGATGTTGAAGATTTTT
The DNA here is from genome assembly GCA_031761405.1 of Serripes groenlandicus. Lineage (NCBI taxonomy): Eukaryota > Metazoa > Mollusca > Bivalvia > Cardiida > Cardiidae > Serripes > Serripes groenlandicus. The sequence goes on from JASEVX010000001.1 coordinate 52,544,568, forward strand.
TAAGTTTGCACTATAACCATAAAAGGCAAAATAGCCCCACCCCGTGGCGGCCATGTTTTTGACCAATCAACATGGCTTGAAGGAATCTGATAGAGGGTCACCCAAGGAACATTAATTTTCTACAAATTTATTTGAAAATTGGCCAGACACTTTTGGAGAAGAAGACTTTTTAAGTTTGCACTATAGCCATATAAGGAAAAATAGCCCCGCCCCCCCTGGCGGCCATGTTTTTCGACCAATCAACATGGCTTGAAGGAATCTGATAGAGGGTCACCCGAGGAACATTTCTACAAAATTATTTGAAAATCGGCCTGACACTTTCGGAGGAGAAGATTTTTTAAGAATTTTGAAGTTTTTTCATTTCGTTGCCATGGAAACCAGAATTCTGCATGGATCCCGGAAATTTTAAGGAATTCTGGTGAGGACATTGAGAGGATGCTTTCTGTAAAGTTTCATCCCAGTTGACCCACCGGTTACAGAGGAGAAAATGTTGACGGACGACGGACGACGGACGACGGACAACGGACGCCGGACATAGGGCGATCACAATAACTCACCTTGAGCACTTCGTGCACAGGTGAGCTAAAAACTGCAAACATTAAAAAATCAGAATATTTATTTCATTTTAGATGTGTCATTTATTAGTGTTCGTAAACAACCACAATTGTAATATGTTCAAATCATCTAGATTTGTTTCTTTCTAATAATAAGCCGCCCTCCCATGTGATTTCCGAAAACCTATTAAAAATAGAAGTCGCGGGCTTCTGCCCGGCGACTAATGAGCAGTCCCTCATTTAGCCACAATTATTTCAAAATGGTGTCAGCTGCAGATGCATCAAAAGTTGTTTATATGAGGGAAAGGGTTAAGCAGATGTAGTTATAATCCTTCTACATAAGCTCACCATAAATTCAGCTAGAATTGTAAATTGACCATAATGCATTGACCTTACAACATGTTATAAGGCCTGTACTTCAAGGCATTCAAGATCGAGAGTAAATGGCAGAAAACCTTTATATGGTATACATTCCACTTTTAAACAAATATTGTAAGGAAAGGAAAAACTGTTTTTATTTGCTAAGTAGTCCTTAATGGTCTATATTACATATACATGATAATACATGGGGCTTTACGGATTATATTGACCAAATATTGCCATGTTCACCCATTTCAACCCATTACTTCACATGACTTTTCATGTCGTCTGCTTGACGATCATCAGATGAACAATTTCACCAATCTAGAAAACTGAAAGATTTGTATTGATAAAGAGTTGAAAACATCGCAATAAAAGAGGAAATTGCTCGTTTTGAGCAATTTCACCTTTTATTGCAATGTTTTCAAATGTCGTCTGCAACAGCAGGTGTCAAATGTCGTCTGTGTGAAGTAATGGGTTAAGGATCATTGAATTTGAGACCAATCTGGAAAAAAAATTGAGAGTTCTAAACATTCACTAAATTAATTTCTGCATCATAGGAAGTAATGCTTTCAAATAAAGATAGTTTGAAATTTGAAAGCATTATGACTACTATAACCACAATGTTTTCAGATGTTGACACCACAGAGAAAAGTGGTTCTTTGAGGGGTAAGGGTTGAAGGACCAATTGTGGACATTACCCTCTCTCTCAGTTCAAGTTAAATGTCTAATTAAGTCATTCCATGCTAGATGGTTCTAAAACCTGTTTGACATTTTTGGTATAAATGTTTTGTGTAGAAAGTCTATCCCATCTTGGCTCTCAGGATTGTTGAGATTTCGTTACCACTGACTTGCTGGTGTCACGATAGGTGGAGCAGTAGTACTGGTATCCTACCCAGGAATTTATTATTTGGTGTTTTATTCCGCTTTCAACAATTTTCTTGTTATATCACACCAGTTAGTTATCCCGAGTTAGTTATCAAGAACTACTGGCCCATTTATCCTGATACCAGTCAGTCGTTTTGCTAACCTTGCAACCCTGAGCGCCAAGAAGGGCAGCCATTACTACCAATTGTAATGTCTTTGGTATGACCCAATCGGCGATCGAACCCATGACCTCCCGCACCTGAGGCGAACACTCTATTACTACATGAATACCACCGAGGCAAAAGGAACTAGAAATATCACTGAAGGTGATGAATATCCCCAGCTGGTGCCTGACAATATACATATGTATGAAAAATTCAAGAGGCCATAACTCATTTAAAAATAATTCCAGTGCAACACGCCGACAATATGCACAACTAGGCTTGGTATCAATCATTCTTGTGAAGTTATATTGAATTGTGACCAAGGGTTGCTGAGAAATAGTGTCCACAAAATATGGACATATACCGTATATACTCGGTTATAAGTCGCACTTTTTTACCTTCAAAATCGAAAGTGAAGTGGGGGGAGCGACTTATAAGAGGGTCAAGCAAAAATTCAGAAAAAATTACCCTCCAATTCACCGATCGTCAAAAACTGTGCAGGCCGGTCATTGATAAAAAGGGCGACTTAAATGATGATTTAACAGAATAAATCAAGTTTGATTGAAAGAAACATATCTTATAGAATTGATTTGTTTATATAAACAAACACTAGAAAAAATATATAACTTATGAATGTACATTTAAAAAGTCATTTGTTCCAAGTTATTGTTTCGATTTCAGCTCGATTGGAAGCCATTTTGAATTTTGTGAAAATATAAATTGCGTGATTTTGGCCTGCATGGGTGATGGTACCAAATTAAACCATTAGAAAGCAAAAAACAAAAACAGATCCAATTAAAGAGATAAAAAAGTCGGACCAAAATTGTCATAATTAATCCACAAACAATCCCAAGACTACACACGGGGTGATTTAACACGGTCAATAATTGACGTTAAAGTGTATTAAGTACAAACTGATAAACACGCAATTATCGGCTTTTACCACTGTGATACATCTGCAGTATTTGAGTCGTAACAAAGACAATAACTGTAGCTAAAGTGTATTAAATACAAACTGCTAACAATGCAATTATCGGTTTTTACCCACTCTAATACGTACACGTCTGCAGAATTTGACCTCGGGTAATTTTACATGTAACACCTTTAGCTTGATGATAATTTAAACCTGTGTGGTTTACACGCGACAGTTGTGTTAGAATTATTTGACTGTTAGAATTGAGGTCGCTGAACCGTGGATTTTTATTAAAAAGGGTGAACAAACTCCATAAACGAAAGCTATATTATCAAACAAAGGGGAAATTAGCAATGTTTTCAAAAGTTTTCAGCTGCCTCAGAAACATCATGGGAAAAGGACGAATTTAATCTGAGTTAGCAGATTATCACTGTATGCGAATTAATTTCAGTTATGCAACGCCGATTTTTCCCTCCATCTACCCTCTACCCCTTCAGTTAACCCTTTCCCGCATACAACAAATCTGCAGCAAACGACCTTGGAAACAAATTGACAATATCGGGAATAAACTCCATAAATGAGAGCTATATTACCAAACAAAGGTGGAATTAGCAATGTTTACAACAGTTTTCAGTTGCTTCAGTAACATCATGGAAAAGAGACGAATTTAATATAGCAGATTATCTATATATGATTTTCCTTTCATCTACTCTCACCCCTGCAGGTCACCCTTTATTGCATACAACAAATATGCAGCAGACAACTTCGAAAACAAATTGACAAAAACGTGATTAAACTTCATTAAAGAGAGCTATTAGATAAAATAGCGTTGAAAAGCTTCTTGCTGAATATTTTTTCTTCTTCAACAATATTTGTTATTCTGTCTATAAAACAAAGGGTTAATCAAGACGAGAGTGTTTTCACATAACCTGGGGCCTTTTGTGACCGGACAAAACCGGTTTATGTATTCCCCAGTAAATCTCTTTAGATAAAACAAATTAAAACTAGTTGGACATCATTGTATGTTCAAATAATGTAAACAAAAAGCTGATGCTCGATCTTGATGACTTAAGGTTATATATCTCGCTTCTTATGATAGTAAAATCTATTTAGACTATAAATCAATGCTTACATAAAACTAATTGGACATTATATGAATGTTTTAAACAAAAAATCTGATGCTCGATCATGATGACTTGGGTTATATCTCGCTGCTTGTCATAGGGTTTTGACGTGAAAAAAATCAAAAATCTAACTGCGACTTATAAGAGGGTCAATCATCAAACCCTAGACTTTAGGCCTCGAAGTAGGGGGTGCGACTTATAGACGAGGGCGACTTATAACTGAGTATATACGGTATGTAATATGTATGAGAAATTCAAGGGGCCATAACTCATTTAAAAATAATTCCAGTGCAACACGCCCACAATATACGCATCAATCGTTCTTGTGAAGTTATATTGAATTGTGACCAAGGGTTGCTGAGAAATAGTCTTCTCAAGAAATGTCTACAGACCAACAGACCGACCGACCGACCAACTGACTGACCGACAAGCATGATTCCTATATAGCCCCTCCCATATACTACGTATCTGGGGGTATAAAAATGTTTTCAAAAGCAGCTAGAGTAGATGCATTGAGTGTCGTCTGATTTAAGGAGAGAGTACTAGAAGAATGAAATAAATGTTATAACAACAACTTCACACAAACAATTATTATTACTTCTTTTAAACTTTCAAAAATACAACAAATCTGCAGCAGATGACTTTGAAAACAAAAATATGGAAAATCTATAAAGATGAAAGTATAACTAATGAATAGAGTTCAAAATATTATGAGCAGTAGTTCCTTTAGCCAAGGATTGTCGAGATTGCATTACCACCGACTGGCTTGTGTCAGGATAGGTGGAGCAGTAGTACTGGTATCTCACTAGGAATTGATTATATCGAGTCTTTTTGCTAACCCCGCAACCCTGAGCGCCAAGGAGGGCAGCCATTACTATCATTTTTAAATTCTTTGGTATGACCTGGCTGGGGATCGAACCTGCAACCTCCTGCACTCGAGGCAGACGCTCTACACCACCGAGGCAGGTCTCTTACCAAGGTAACGCTATGATATAATGTAATTGTTGTTGAAAGCAGTGTTAAGCAACATATAAAACAAAAAAAAGACATCATCCATACATGAACTGTGGACCTTGAATATCAAACATATGGCATTTGCATCCAACACAGATTAACCCTTTCCCTCATACGACAAATCTGCAGCAGACGACTATAAACATAGTTTGTCAAAAAAATAGAAAATCTCTATAATTGAATGGATAACGTTACTATGTCTAAAAATGGAAAACATTGTGTCAAAAGGAGAAATTACACATTTTGAGCAATTTCTGCTTTTGTCACTATGTTTTCAAAAAGCCGTCTGCTGCAGAGGCGTCAGAAAGCGTCTATATGAGGGAAAGGGTTAAGATCGACCCGCACATCTCAGTAGTTCTGAGTAACACCAATGAACTTAATAGTTTATTTGGGTAGCTATCGGCCTGGAAATAATATCTTTTTGCAGTACTGGTAAATGAGGAAAGAAACAGTCATGGTCGAGTGAACTGCTTGCCATGATATAACTGAATAACTGTTGAAAATATTGTTAACCCTTTCCCTCATATAGACACTTTCTGACGCCTCTGCAGCAGACAATTATAGATCTTTTCTATGTTTTGACAAAGTATGTCCAAAGTCGTCTGCTGCAGGATTGTCGTATAAGGGAAAGGGTTAACCTTCAATCAATCAATCCTGGAATACAGCTCATACATGTTCTGCAGAAAGATTCAAAAGACATTTACTCACCTCACATATTCTTGGAATAAGGCCAGGGTCATTCTGTAAAGAAATAACAGTAGAAGTCAAATATACTGAATGAATACCATGGCGGTCAGCCTATTAACCCATTACTTCACACAGAAGACATTTGACGCCTGCTGTTGCAGACGACTTTTGAAAACATTGCAATAAAAGGTGAAATTGGTCAAAACGAGCAATTTCACCATTTATTGCAATATTTTCAACTCTTTATCAAATATAATCCTTTAAGTTTTCTAGATTGGTGAAATTGTTTGTCTTATCATTGTAAAGCAGACGACATATGAAAAGCCATGTGAAGTAATGGGTTAACCCTTCCCACATACAATAACAGTAGACGACTTTGATAACATCAAAGCGATAATATAGAAAATATATATTATTGATAGTGTTATTATTCAATAGAGTCAAAAACAGTATAAAAATGTTACAAGATGGGAATTTGCTCATAACAAGGAATTTTTCAAGAACTAGACAATAATCTTTAATCATTTTTAAAATTGTTGAAATGGGTGTGACAGACTATATATATATATAAATGAAACTTGTGTAAATTCTCTCTAACCCCTCTTTCCCACATACAACAAATCTTCAGCATGCAACTATGAAAATAGGCAAACATAGGAAAAATCTCTATAACTAATGAATTCTAGTTGAAAAAAATGCAGAAGGTTGTCTTTGTCAAGGTTTGCTTTATCTTCAAAAGATCTCAATTGCAAACGAGAATGTATACGAATAGCTGTTCTGATTTAATCAATTTAAATATTGTTTGTAGAAACAGTAAATAAAGATTTCAGTATCACAAAGGAATCTTGCATAACTATATCTGATATTAAGTGGCAGAAATGACAGAAAACAGGACCTAGACTTTTTATATGCAGCCAAACAGAATTTCAGTGCTTGTGTATATATAATTCTACAGATTGTTTATGTTTCAACTTGAATAATGAAACATGCAGTCTGCAATTGACATCAGAATCTAACTTGTACCATAGATCCTAAGATCTATGAATAAGACCAATATTGCATAAACCCATTCCATTCAAGCACGTAGCTATAGACACATATTGGCACATCTGTAAAAGACAACTTTGAAAACACTGTGGCAAAAAAAATTATATTATCATTTATATAAAGCTTTTCCATATTTTTTCCAATATGATCTAAAAATTGTCAGAGTGCAGATTTGATGTAAGTGGGAAATGGAAAAAATTAATGGCTAATGTGTTCATGTTAATCAATGAAAGAAGATAGATATTTCAAGTACATAATTGTGAAATGAAGCTAAAACCATCACATGAGAATGATTTACGACAAGTTCTACTGTATTCTGTACCATTTTATCAATTATAAATTAAGTCTCAATATAGCTTTTCTTTTACTGTTATTCTTTCTTTACCAGAATACTTAATTTTTAAGAACATACTGGAAATTGAAACTAAATAAATAGAAGATTGTCATGTCAAAATTCAACTTTCAATATCCCATTTTAAGTAAGATTTTTGTATCTAGATGTTTTCAAAAGTATGCAAAATTCAGTTCAGGTAATGCCTTGGTCACATCCACGCTATATGCACCAATACTAGTAGGTTTCAGCAAAATTTTACAAAATCGGCAAGTTGAATCTTGCGAGTATCTTACATATTTTCTTAATTGTAGAGGACTCTGTGAAAATGTTTCACAAAGCTCCCGAATTCACGCCGACATCATTGAAATTTTGAAAGTCGGGATAAACTCGCAAGGCCCCAGGTAGAGTTCATACGCTTAATATCAAGAATTTTAAACAACACAAGACCTGTTAGAGCTTGCCAGTACTCGCATGACTATTGCAGGGGAATTGCACGGTCAACGTATGATACTACAGACACTGGACGGGGAACATGCGATGTCCACACAGGGCTTGCTGGGCGTTTTGTTCGCCATGCGGGCTCTGTACGAAAACCATGATGATTCAAGGTGGTTTAAATTGGTGGAATCACACGGATATGTGACTGAGGCATAACCATTTACCTAATCAGATATTTTTAATGTCCTCTGCTTTTAAAATATCTAAGGAAATAAGAGAAATAAGAGAAATAATCTGGAAATTTGGCAAAGGGGAAAAGGAGAAATTGCTCAAGATGATCTGTACCATGGAAAGTGTATCACTGCAGTGATTCATTATAGACTTCTCTTAAATCCTTTCTCACATGCAAATGCATCTGCTGCATCAAACAACTTGTAAAAACATTAATCCTTCTCCACATACAGATGCTTTCTGACCCCTGTGCAGCAGACAACTTTTGAAAACATTGTGACAAAAGGAGAAAGTTGCTCAATATGAGCAATTTCTACTTTTCCCACTTGTTTTTAACTTTAATCAACAAAAATAATTTCACCAGTAGAGCTTTTTCATTTTTTTGTCTTCATGTTTCCAAGTCTTCTGCTGCATATTCGCTGTATGTGGGAAAGCATTAAGGAAGGGAGGACAAATTAACCATAACGAGTACTGTGGGACAAAAGGAAAACATGCAGTTTGCGCATAAAAAGATTCCATTCCAGCCTGTATGCATGAAGCAGCCGCCCATGATCCTCACACAAACACTCTCCTGGGTCTGACTCGAGAGTAAATCCAGGTACACCTTCAGCGTTTTTTCTGAAAGGGACTTCTGTTTCAGACGTTTATTGGTACCAGCAGCAGCTGTTTTACATGTATTTGGGGCTTTATCTCATAAATACAAAACTTCTCAGTATTTACAGAACCTTATTCCAATCAACACAATAATATATACGGAAGGCATATCTTATTTACTTCTTTCCCAATGCAGACACATTTTTATGTATCTGCAAAATGTAAGTTTTGAAAATCAATTAATCATTAAATGCCATGATGTTTTCAACTCTATTCAATCATTTTACTCTCAATGGAGGAGTTTGAAAACATCTAGGCAAAGATGTACAAAATCACTATAAATACTAGTAAAATTATTGAATAGAATTGAAAACATTCTGCAAAAAAAGAAATTGCTCATGATGTTTCCAAAAGCTATTTGATGCAGATGCACTTATGTCTGCAATAGGAAAAGGATTAAACCTTTCCCACATACAACAAATCCGCAACAGACATTGAAAACTTTTTATGCAATAATATAGAAAATCTCTATAAATGATGGTATAATTACTGTTAAAAGTTGTAAACTTTGTGACAAATGGTGAAATTGCTTGTTTTGAGCAATTTCTCCTTTTGTCACAATGTTTTAACAATTTGTCTGCTGCAGAGGCATCAAAAAGCATCTATATGTGGGAAAGGGTTAAAGATGATGTATGATACATACCTGATAGCCCATCATGGTGTGTGTTTTCCCAGTACCAGTTTGCCCGTAGGCCAACACACATGCATTAAACCCATCATAGGCCGACTTTAAAACGGCACTTCCAAGATCTTCAAATACCTGCAATGAGAAAAGATTATGATGATAAACCCACTAATCCTTACATCTTGATACAAATGTACTGGGATGACTGCTGCAACGGATGACTTTAAAAGCATAATTGTGCTTATCCAGAGTATTTTTTTTTAAATTTTCCACGATTTCTTTCACCTTGTAATTGTTTTACATCTAGTTGCATTTCAGTATTTACTCTTAGCAAGCAAGCGGAGGATTTTGTCAACTGTTGATGACTTTGCAAACAGTTAGGATCCAGATCACGCCCCACTAAACGTAGGGCCTGATCTGAGATCCAAACTGTTTTACACTCTCAGCCCGTCTCAGATTCTATTACAACAAAACTTTGGAAGCGAAAACTATTTTGTTCAAAAGTATTTCAGACAACACTTTAGCAGACAAAAACAAATTAGCATGCAATGAGTTAAAGATAAAATTGTGAGCAATTTGATTAACCTCTTTCTACATGCAGACACATTATGATGCATCTGCAGCAGACTATTTTTTGAAAAACATTGTGGCAACAGCAATTTAATGTATACAATAATTAATATTCCATTCATAGAGATTTTCTATATTTTTGTCTAAATGTTGTCAAAGTCGTCTGTTACAGATTTGCTGTATGTGGAAAAAGCTCAATTATGCATCTACCTTAATCCTTTCCCACATACAGATGCTTACTGACGCCTTTGCAGCAGATGACTTTGTGACAAAGGAGAAATTGCTCATATTTTCAACTCAATTTAATATTTAAACTTTCATTAAAAAAAGATTTTCAATGTTTTTGCTAACACCTTTTCAAAGTCGTCTGCTGCAGATTTGCTATATATGGGAAAGTGTTAATTCTTTTTCATTTTGAAAAATTCTGAAAAAGGCAGTCTGATCAGGCTCTTCTCTTAGAAAGCTCATGAGATCAATTATGACTATAAAAACATACTAGTACATGTTTAAATAGTTTATAAAGGATCACAGTTGCCAATAACGCTTTCCCACATGCACTCACTTTTTAAAAACTTCGTAGCGAAAGGAGAAATTACTTATGGTGAAAGTTTCTCCAATTCCACATAGTTTTGATCTCTATTTTACAATCAGACATGTACTTTCATAATATTAGAGATTTGCCATGTTTTTGCCTACAGACAATTTGCAAGTTCTATATGGGACATGGAGGAAGGTTTCATTATTAGTCGCCGGGCAGAAGCCCGCGACTTCTATTTTTAATAGGTTTTCGGAAATCACATGGGAGGAGGAGTTATTATTAGAAAAAAACAAATTTAAATGTCTTGAACATATTACAATTGCGTTTGTTTAAAAACACTAAGTTATGACACATCTAAAATTAAATAAATATTCCGATGTTTTAAGTATTAGTAGTTTCTTTATTTTGACTCGCATCTCTTTTTTGGGGTTTTATTTACGAAGACAAAACCGTCCCCATGAGACTTGCAGCAAGCAGACTGTTATGTGTCAATATCAAGTAAAAATCACGTCGAATTCTCCTTTAAAATAGCAATCTTAACTTACTGAATGTTATTTTCATGTTCAAAGAGATGTCTTGATTTGTGAGGAATTCATTTTATAATGTTTATCGATGTATATCTAAAATATGAACTGTTTCTAAGCTAAAACTGTTGATCGCGTGACTCGCGAATACCAACTGCGTAGATCAATCTCCTTTGCAGAGAGCCGCTCTTTACACTCACTTACAAATAGTAAATTATAGGTGATTTAAAATGTTTATTTGGTTCGAAACAAATGAAGAAAAGAACAAACCGAGATAAAACTGGTTTTAATAGAAAAATGACTTTGAACGAACACTCTCTGCCTATAAAGAGAGTTTCAAGAACGACACCTCTGCGAAGAAGAATGTAGGTCACGAATAATCGGGTCTTTCGTACACAATTATTTCGTCCTTGACAATTTTAAATGTGTCATTAAATTCCCTAAAGGCATTTTCAATCAGATTTAACTGTTTAGCTGATATTGTATTTCGAAGGTGGTCTTATTTATAAATATTGGACTACATTTCATCATTTGTTAAGGTATGATATAATTAGGATGCCAAGCTAATATCATTTTGAGAAAAAGAGAAAACTCATGTCTTCAGCGATTTAACCCTTATCTCATTGTTTTAAAAGTAAATTGCTGCAAAGTTGTCCAATGTTGACTTTAATAGGGGAAACATAAAATGACGTGCTATTGCATGCAAATCTTAAATTGTCTGTTTTGTGGTTTTATTGATAAATGATAAAATTCAAATATTCTGACAAACATCTTGAAAAGTGTATGTGGAATTCACAAATCTTATAATTATTCCTTAATGAAAGCACTGTATATATACTAAGACTAATGATTGTCAAGATTACTCATTTCACTGTGTATGATCAATAATTAGTTGGCTGTGTGTATGGTCAACCTACTTTGGAATGGAGATTGATCATAAACAATGAAAGGCTTCAATTCGTTGACAAAACAATGCAAGTTATGATACATTTTCAGTTGACCCCGCCCCTGATGTTCCAATATGCCCCTCAGTTGATAACTGTTTATTCAACTACTATAATGTTAGTGTTATGCATAACTGCAGTATGCATTTCCGGCGACATTGATGCGTTGCATCAACTTTCTCTTGTATAAACCTTTGATAACCAATTTTCGTTATGACAAAGCTCAGTTAATACAGGATTAGAACTAATCACTGAATAATTGGAGTAATTAATAATTACATAATATTATAAGTCATAAAAAGAGATTTAACATAAAGATTAACCCTTTCCCACATTCAGACACAAAATGATTTTGAAAACATCAAATTGCTCATACTGGTGAGCACTTTCTGTTTTTGCGACAATGTTTTTTACACAATTTGATAATTATATAAACCTTAAAAATGTTTTTTCTATGTGTTTGCTAAGATGTTTTCATAGATGTATGCTACGAAATTGTCATAATGTGGGACAGTGTTAATGCAACACTCATGAATAACACATTAACTTATTCTTTATACTTTGCATAATTAAAATAATGATATCTTGATCTAACATATGACTTTCACAAAGAAAGTGTAGAAATTATTTTGAGCATTTTCCCAGGAATTACAGGTAACAAGTTGACCCTTTCCCATATGTAGACGCATTTTGATGCAATATATAGCAGCAGGCGACTTTGGAAAACATTGTGGCCAAAGGTGAAATTACTTATCATGAGCAATTTCTCCTTTGGGCACAATGTTTTCAACTTTATCTAACAATTAAGCTATCTTTTATGTAGATTTTTCAGGTTTTTGTCAAAATGTTTTCAAAGTCGTCTGCTGCAGATTTGTTGTATGTGGGAAAGGGTTAATTGACCTGGGGCTCAGACAACAAATCAAGGTTTACTAAATATGATAAATTTCTCAGACCTCATATTCGTTTTCATACAATGACTGAAAAGTTATTTCGAAGGAACACAAGTCAATGTGACAGGAAAGTTGATTGGTTGCTTGATTGAGTTTAACCCTTTCCCTCATATAGACGCTTTCTTACGCCTCTGCAGCAGACAGCTTTTTGAAAACATAGTAACAAAAGAAGAAATTGCTCAAAACAAGCAATTTCTCCTTTTGCCACAATGTTTTCCACTTTTAGTCATAGGTTATCCATTTAATTATAGAGATTAATTTCTCATTTTTGACAAAATATGTTCAATGTCGTCTGCTGCAGAATTGTCGTATGAGGGAAAGGGTTAAACCATGTTTTCAATGGTATATCAGTTATATCACTGCAGCCAAGCAATGGCTTTCTTACAAAGGTGCGTAACACACAACATTCTTCCAAGATAAATGGCTGCCTTCTGATAAGACTACTCATATGATTTACTCTAGTCACAATGGTGTTATGTCAATCATCGGAAAGATTGAAGGCCAATCTTGAACTTATGACCCCCTGGATTGATAGTACTCATCGTTGCCCACTCAGATATCACAGCTCGATGTGACAGCTAGGACAGACTGGAGCAGTGATTCCTATATATAAAGGACTCTCAGAAAAAATTCTTACTTTCCTTTTAACCCTTTCCCTCATATAGACACTTTCTGACGCATCTGCAGCAGATGGCTTTCTGAAAGCATGGCGAAAAAGAATAAATTGCTTGTTTTGCTCAAAACGAGCTATTTCTCCTTTTGTCCCCATATTTTCAACTCTATTCAATTATTGAACTTTCATTTAAAGGGAGTTTTCAAACAATTTAGGGTATGTTTTCAAAGTCGTCTGCTGCAGTTTTGTTGTATGTGTGAAAGGACTCCCTGAAAAATTCTGACTTTTATATTTGAGCGGTCATTGAAGAGGGATTGGGCGTTAAGTTATATAAATCAACTTTACAATGTGCCACTGTATCAAAAATCAATTGAGCGTACTGAACCTATTGTACTCACTAACACTGTTGACAGGACTTTACAAATCAGGTTACGATATAATCTCAATCCACTTGAAGATTGTTACAAATTTACCGATCAATATTGAATGAAAAGTGAAAATGTAACTAACTTCGCTATTGAGGGCTTGTTATCGCTGTGATCTATGAGTATCAAGTACCAACACAACATAGTGAATAAGAAAGCATACAATATGCTAAATTATACGCTAATTAATCAGACAATCAGTTGTTGAAAACAATTTTATTCATTCAGAATTGTGAGTAACTAGATATCGAAAGGATATGTTTGTACCACTTTGCTAACTCTTTCCCTTACGTAGATTAATTTTGATGCATCTTTTGCAGAGACATCTTTTGAAAACATTGTGGCAAAATGAGAAATTGCTTATGAAAATCGAATTTCTCTTCTTACAAAGTTTTCTAACTTTATTCAAGAATCACAAAAAATGTTATATTTTTGCCTAAATTTCTTCAAAGTAGTAGATGCTGCAATTTTTCTGAAGTGGGAAGGGGTTTAACTTAATTATTTATTAGAACTTCAAATCAGCCTTACACTGGTAAAGACCCTTTTAATGAGCAATTTCACATTTTAACCTTTTCCCACATGTTAAACGTTTTATGACGCAATAATATATATTTGCATTAGATGACTTCTGAAAACATAGGCAAAAGAAAGAATTGCTCAAAATGACCAATTTCTCTTTTTGCAACAATGTTCTCAACTTGATATATTTATTGTACTTACATTTATAGAGTTTTTATTTCAATATTTTATCAAATATGTGTTAAAAGTTGTCTGCAGTAGATTTGTTGTTTGTGGGAAAGGGTAAACAAAAATGGATTACTCTTTTTTAAATCATTATTCTTCAATATTGTCAGTCATCGTCTACCTTGTTATTATTTACTTATACATGGAAAGAGAGTTAAACCATTTCCCTTATATGCTATTTTTGAGTTGCCTCCTTTGAAACTATCTGAGGGAAGTAAATGAAACATATGGAAATTTTAAAAATATTTTTTATACAGTTGAAAACATTATTGGAATAAGAGATTTATCTCATTCAGAGCAAATTCTCTTTCTCCCAAATTATAAGGAAATTGTCCTTAATAAACCCCAATGTTTCAACACCATCTAAAATTGTGTTATACTGACTTCCTCATAACATAATTGGCTGAGAAGGGTCTCGGAACCAACCAAACAAATTAGCTTATGATTGATCTCTCAATAGTTGCCACCTTTTGAAGTGGAATTTTTATTTCAAATTGTTAACTCCTTTAAAATAAATATTGTAAAGTCAAAGTTTATCTTTAGAGCAAGTCAAAATCAAATTCATTTCAAATTCTACAAGAAATTACCTAAATAAGTAAGATATAACTCATTCTTAAATGCAGACCAAAATATTTTGTGATGCATCACTGGAGAAATATTCAGAAAACTTAATCTGTATCAATTGTGAACATGAATAAATGTGATTGTTATATGGACATGGAATTTATCTACAAACAAGACTAAAGTTTTGGAAACATTCTCAGACCAAGATTGGGTGCAACCTCTATAATCTAAGCATTCATTATTCACAATTTTCCTGAACCCTTTCCGTCATACAACAATTCTGCAGCAGACGACTTTGAACATATTTTGTGAAAAAATAGAAAATCTCTATAATTGAATGGATAACCTATGACTAAAAGTGGAAAACATTGTGTCAAAAGGAGAAATTGCTCGTTTCGAGCAATTTATTCTTTTGTCACTATGTTTTCAAAAAGCTGCGTGCTGCAAAGGCGTCAGAAAGCGTCTATATGAGGGAAAGGGTTAAGGTTGTTTTTCTCACAGCCATTTTTTTTTTTTGTCCGACAGTGTTTCTGAACTCTTTCTGTAAGAGCTCCAATTAAGGGGGCGTTTTGCATGGGTGTTTTAAAATCCTTATTTGACATCCAAAATCTATGTTGCTGGTACTCAAAAGAACGGTCTCAGTAAGAAAATTATTTTGAGTACCCACAACATAGGTTCTTATAATCTGCACTGATAGATATATCGAGGTAGCAAGACCTTGTTACTCTTCTTTATCTAGTCCAGTTTAATTGTTTGGCCTTGTTTCCTGGGTGAGATACCAGTACTACTCACAGGTCCATTTATACTGACACCAGTTTTTGGTATGACCTGACCAGGGATCGAACCCACAACCTTCCACACCCAAGTCGGACGATCTACAACTACACCACAGAGGAGGTAATATCTGAAACTGCTTTCAAATATACAACCATCTGCATCTAGGTATACGAGTATGGAAATCTCTATAATAATTATGATTAACCCTTTCCCTCATACTACAATTGAATATCTAAAAGTGGAAAACATTGTGGCAAAAGGAGAAATTGCTCATTTTGAGCAATTTCTTCTTTTGTCATTATGTTTTCAAAAAGCTGTCTGCTGCAGTCTCAGACGTCAGAAAGCGTCTATATGAGGGAAAGGGTTAATGTAAGAATAATAATTGGATTGAGTATAATAATGTGGCAAAAGTGGTCTTATGTAGATCGATCAAAATGTGTCTGCATGAAGGCAATTCCACTTATAACACATATCTGCAGTAGACAACTTTGGCAGCATGATGATTAAATAATCTAGTCAAAAATATGAAAATCTTTTGAAATGAAAGTAATCATTTGTTGGGTAGAGTTGAAAACATTGTGGCAAAATTTGAAATGGAGAAATTTCTTATTAATGCCTCCTTTTTCAACATGTTTTCTTCCCTAAATGCTTAACCCTTTCCCTCATACAACAATTCTGCAGCAGATGGCTTTGAACATATATTTTCTCAAATAATAGAAAATCTCTACAATTGAATGGATAACCCGGTAAGAGTAAAAGAGGAAAACATTGTGGCAAAAGGAGAAATTGCTTGTTTTAAGCAATTTCTTGTTTTGTCACTATGTTTTCAAAAAGCCATCTGCTGCAGAGGCGTCAGAAAGCGTCTATATGAAGTAAAGGGTTAACCTTTATCGTCAAAATTATTGATTGTTACATGAGTTTTTTCGGGGTATAAAGGTTCAAATAAAGTTTTGGTTTAAATATATAATTTTACAAGTGCAATTGCCAAATTTGTACAGCTACTGATATAAGTATTGTTATTTAATCCTATCCCATTCCCCCAGGCATTTGGACTCATCTGCAGCAGGTGACATTTGAAAACATTGTAGCAAATTGAGAAATTGCTCTAAATGATAAATTTCTCCATATGCCACAATGTTTTCGACTCTTAGAATATTAACATTTATTGAAAGGGATATATGGAAAATACTTCTGCCTAAATGTTTTCAAAGCCTTCTGCTGCAGATTTGTTGTATGTGTGTGAAAGGTTTTAAAAAACAATCCAAAGTCAACTAATAGTACTATATGTACATTTTTGTCGATATACATTTATACGATAATTCTAAATTCCTCTGCTGTACAGGTCTTCCCCTTTGACAAACATAAAACGAGCCACAAGTGCCAATATTGGAAATTTAACTGCCAAAAAACTCTCTTGAAGTCAAATAACTTTCCCTTAAACCTTTCCCTCATATAGACGCTTTCTGACGCCTCTGCAGCAGACGGCTTTTTGAAAACATAGTGACAAAAGAAGAAATTGCACAAAACGTGCAATTTCTCCTTTTGCCACAATGTTTTCCACTGTTTGTCATAGGTTATCCATTCAATTATGGAGATTTTCTATGTTTTGACAAAATATGTTCAAAGTCGTCTGCTGCAGAATTGTTGTATGAGGGAAATTTGGGTTAACTCAAATTGTATGTAAAAGATCAATTGTTATCGGCTGAATATATTGATTCAGTATTTAAAATATAAAACATATATCTGCATTTATTCCTTTCCAACATACAACATATCTGCAGCAAGCAACTTTGAAAATATAAAGGGAAACATATTGAAATTATCCATAAATGAAGGTAAAGTTTCTCCTTTTACCAAAATGTTTTCAACTCTTTGCTATGGTTTTCAAAAGTTGTTGATTGCATATGTGTCCAAATGTGTCTGCATCTCGAAAAAAAATTAAATCTAAAAACTGAAACTTATAATCTAGAAATAAAGTAAATCATTATCCTTCCAAAACCTCTACAATTAAATTAGAGAATCTGCTGTGGTCGAGTGGTTAGCTTTGGGAATTTGAAACCGGGTGTCTCGGGTTAGATCCCCAGTCACAGCACGTAACGGTCATGGTGGAGTGCCCTTGGGCAAGACACATTTTCTAGCCTAGTACTGGTTTGTTTACCCAGGGAGCATGAATCATGAACTGTCGCCGTGATATAACTAAAATAATGTTGAAATCGGCGTAAAACCCCAATAAAACAAAAACACTAAATTAAGATCTAGGACTAAAGATTCATGAATAACCAAAATAAAGGTAATGACTAGGCTTTTGGTTATTTGATCCCTTTGTGATTTGGGTTTCTTTGTTTGTATGGTGTTTAACGCCACTTTCAACAATTTTTCAATCATATCACGGCGTTTCCTGTGTAAGTTACCGGTACTACATAGCCATAATCCTTTCACAAGCCAGTCAGTAATGCTATCCCTACAACCATGAGCGCTGAAGTACGGAAAGCCTTCCATTTCTAAAGTCTTAGGTTTGACCTCAAACACATGACCTGCAGCACAAAGGCAATCTACCAATGCACCACAGAGGCAGAGTGAACTCAAATACAAGTTACATCGCTGAATTTTCCAATTCAGTGACTGATATGGCGTTGTCATTTGTAAATGGGACAAAATCAGAAACATGAATCACATTCACTCAAGAGTGGACTCAAATCAAAATGTCATCGCTCGGACTCAATTATGTCACAAAAATGGAGTGTTATTATTCCAAAGGTCTATCTTTGGAAACAGTACAGTGGGTATATATATGAAAGAATGTCTTATAGATGAGTATAAAATATGTTTGAAAAAATAGATCATGTCAATTTACATTTTGCCCTCTTGCTTATAATCTAATTCAACAACAGATCAATTTGGAAAACATATCAAGCAATTTCTCCATTTGCCGCTATGTTTTCAACTCTTATTTAAGAATAATACTGTCATTTAGACAGATTTCCCATAGATGTTTTAAAAGTTGTCTGTTGCAGATTTGTTGAATGTGTGAAAGGGTTTAAGAAAGGGTTGTTGTAGAAAGCAATAAATATTTGATTCAATACTAGGCTATACTTACTTAAATAAATAAAATCTTGATAAATTTAACACAACGTTTCATTTAAAAAGGTATAAAATTGGGTTTTACGGTTATCAGGTTGTGCTATATGCTACTGTAATTTGTTAAAGAGTGAAATTCATGTCGAAATACATATCAAAACCCAGGAGATTAAACCATCCTTAACCCTTTCCTACCTGTAGACGCATTTTGACACATCATCAACAAACGAATTTTGAAAAACATTGTGAAACAATTTTTCCAAGATATTTTCAAAGTCGTCTGCTGCAGTTTCTTATTCTTCTTATCCCTCGAGCTGATACAAAAGACATTTGATGCCCCTACAGAATATAAATTTTAAAAAAGATACCACACTTATTAACTTCAACAATATTTGTATGTTTGAATGGTGTTCTATGCCTGACATCCTCAATACATTAGTCTTATTGCAAATTCCCCATATACTATACTGCTTATTTAAGCATTTATAATGCATAAAAAAAATCTGCGATAGATGTATTTATTTTGTGTCAATTAGTTTTGTAATTACAGTCTCTTGTAATTCTAATATTGAATGGCTATGTACATTGTATGTGTTATTGAGATGTTTTATATGTGTGTTTGTACATAGATGAGACTTAAATAAAGATAATATATATCCCCATAATTCTGAGCTCCAAAGAAGGATTAGCCATTTCATCATTTTTATAAAACCACATGTACATCAACTGTAAAAACTAAAAATAAGGAATTCTAACTTATCCAAATTACTGCATTATTATAATCTTTCCTCTGTCCAGAGTAAATAAGGGGACTTTTTCAAGTTTTTTAATATAAATAAAAGTTAAGTTATATTGAACAGAGTTCAAAACGGTGTGGCAAAATGTGAAATTCAGCGTGATAAGCAATTTCTTCTTTTGCAACACTGTTTTCCAATTCCGTCTGCTGCAGATGTGTCAAAATGCGTCTTTATGTGGGAAAGGGTTAACTCCTCAAAATCTAGGCCAATGTCTGCCCCTAGAATGTAGAAGTGTTTGGGGCAAATAGGCTACAATTTCAAGGAGAAAAGGCCCTTATTGTTCTACATGTATTTGAAGCTTATTCAGCCTTCAGTAGTATTTATTTTCAATTGTTTGTTTAGTTAACACCGAATTGAAATATACAATTTTAATATATAAAACAAGTTTGGCTACATAGTAATTTTACACTTTTGTTAACTCTTTCCCAGAAATGGACAGCTTTTAATGCCTCTGTAATGGTCATCAACTTATAAAAACTATTGTGGAAAAAGAAACACTGTTCAAACCAAAGCAGTTTCTCTTATCCGACATTGTTTTGAAACAGAAAAGAAATCTTTGTGAATAATTGTTGTTTATTTATTTTATTTATTTATTGGGGTTTTACGCCGCTTTCAACATTATTTCAGTTATATCACGGCGACAGTTCACTTATTCATGATCCCTGGGTAAACAAACAAGTACTAGGCTAGAAAATGTGCCTTGCCCAATGGCACTCCCCCATGACCGTAGTGCCACGACTGGGGATCGAACCCGGGACACCCAGTTTCGAAATCGCCGACGCTAACCACTCGACCACAGCGGATTCCGAATAATTGTTGTAGCTCAGGAAGAAATTATCTCTTTAGGAGGCAAATTTCTAAACCTGGCATATATCTTTTATCAGACCATTTACCAGGGTCAATAAAATACCTCTATACCCACAACATTTATCCTTTTCCTTCTTGTAACTAATCTGCAGAAAAAAATACTTTGAAAACAACAAGACAAAAGCATGAAATACAATATATAAACTGAAGTGAAATTATAAAATACAGTTGAAAACATTGTGGCAAATGGAGAAATTGTTAATTAAGAGCAATGCTCCTTTTGCCACAAGGTTTTTACTAAAGTTAATCTAATGTACGTTTTTGCGCCAAAATGCATCTGCAAGATTGAAAGGATTGCAATGCTCATTCAGGTCAGTTGTATGAAGGAAGCATGTAAAAAATGTCAATTAAGTCAGTCTGATGATGATTTAGAAAGGAAAATTACTTGTAATTACATTCAGACTAATTAACTTAATTCTTTGAATTAAAGATCTTTGAAACTGCACTACGAATCTTCTTATAAGCCTTTCTTTAATATAAATACTGAAGAAACCAACTGCGACTCAGGCTCTGTTTGCCAACAATGTTAGCTCCATTATACTTATTTTGCTTACCAATCTCATTTAAATCAGACCAAAAATGTTCAATGTACTAATATTAATCTGACAACAGCACATAAAAGGTTGTCTTAACCCTTTCCCTCATATAGACGCTTTCTGATGCCTCTGCAGCAGACGGCTTTTTGAAAACATAGTGACAAAAGAAGAAATTGCACAAAACGTGCAATTTCTCCTTTTGCCACAATGTTTTCCACTTTAAGTCATAGGTTATCCTTTCAATTATAGAGATTTTCTATTTTTTGACAAAATGTGTTCAAAGTCGTCTGCTGCAGAATTGCTGTATGAGGGAAAGGGTTAAATTGACCCTATACACTTAAATACTCATGAACAAGAGCTTTCTATTTTTTGTCCAATGAAATTGGATAATACAACCGAAGCTCCGTTCTTATACAATAATAAAACTCGACAATCACAGCTTCTCTATCTTGTTTATTTATATGGGTTATCTTATCTTGTTTATTTATATGGGTTATCTTACCTGTTTTATATACAGATTGATTTGGAAAGCAACAATTTGATTGGCTGATGCAAAGGTCAATCAAAACCGACCTCCAAGTGGCAGTCATCAGATCTAATATACAAGCTAAGGTCTGGTTTAATTGAGATTGTATGATAACAATTTTTACAATTCTATCCCTTGTATTAGTTTAACCCTTTCCTACCTAAAGACACATTTTGATGCATCTATAGGCAGATGTTTTTTGAAAACATTGTGGCTAAAGGAGAACTGCTCATAATCAGCAATTTCTACTTTATAGTCACAACGTTTTCAACTCAATTGAATAACTACAAGTATATATATACTTTCATTTATAAAGGTTTTCTATATTTTTGCCTGGATCATTTCAAAGTCGTCTTCTGCAAAATTGTTGTATGTTGGAAAGGGTTAAAGATTGTTGGAAGTTAGAAGTTTATATAATGAGAACAAGTTTAACAAATCTGCAGTAGATGAAATAGAAAACAATTAGGAAAAACTATGGAAATTCTCTGTAATTGAATGTATAATTTGTTAAGTGTTGAAAATATTGTAGCAAAAGTTGTCTGCAGCAGACACATCAGAATGTGAAGTAGAAAAGGGTAAATATAGTATTCACTACTCTCTTTGAGAAGGAATGCCATTCACATGACTGTGTCAATGTTATTACTGAACAAATGCAAAATCATGGCATGAAAATTACAGGAAATGTATAATATTATAATCAATGAAATTATTACAATTTTCTCCTTGACTCAACCACTTAACTCTTTAGCGCATGCCCATATATTTTGACAGATCATGAGCATTTTAACTTGATTAAATAATTATATATTCATTTATCAATATTTTCCCTTTTTCTTACTATATTTTTGAAAATCAAATTTCCAACTATCATGATGTTACATTATTTTTACTCAAATACTTAAACCCTTCTTTTCCCACATATAAACACTTTCTGACACCTCTCCATTTGCCACAAAGAGTGTTCTTTCATAAATAGTTTTGAACAAACTTAGTTTTCAAAGTCGTCTGTGGTATAATTTGTTGCATGTGGGAAAGGGTTAAATGAAAGTATAACAAGAGATGTTTTTCAAACATTATGCCCCCCCTCAGCGCCATGTTGTCAGGAATATCTGGACAATTTTTTACCCGATAACTTCAAAAAGAATAGAGGTCATCTACTGGTCACCCTCAACCTCCATGTCAAGTTTTAGGGCCATGGGTGCAGGCAATATGAAGTTATCTCTCTGAAAAGCTTTTTGCGTTCAAGGTCACTGTGACCTTGACCTTTGATCCAATGACCTCAAAAGGGGTCATCTCTAGGCATTGTTTAGTTATCACTCAGACAAGCTTGGTCACTGTGACCTTGACCTTTCACATGATGACCTCACAATAGGGGTCATCTACTGGTCACCCCCAGCCTCCATGTCAAGTTTGTGGGCCATGGGTGCAGCCAATGTTGAGTTATCACTCGGACAAGCTTTTCACGTTCATGGTCACTGTGACCTTGACCTTAGACCCAATGACCTGAAAATCAATAGGGGTCATTGACTGGTCAGTCCCAGCCTCCATTTCAAGTTTGAGGGCCATGTCGAGTTATCACTTGGACAAGCTTTACACGTTCAAGGTCACTTGACCTTTGCCCTGATGACCTCAAAATCAATAGGGTTCGTCTACTGGTCATCCCCAACCTCCAATTCAAGTTTGAGGACCATAGGTCCAGGTATTGTTGAGTTATCACTCAGATAAGCTTTGGTCTACCAACAGACAGACCAACCGACATGTGCAAAGCAATATACTTAAACATTGATAAAAGGGGGCATATTAACTGCAAAGAGTTGAAAACACATAATGTTTTAAAAACTCCTTCACTGTAAATGTGTCAAAATAAGTCTGTTAGTGAGAATTAATAAGTTAATAATGTGTAAAGATTGCTTGAATGGTATTTTTCAGAACTTTCAACACTTATGAAGTCATATCATAGCAAGTTCTGGGTAAATCACTAGTAGTACTTGTAACTTGTAAATATAATGACCCTGGTGATTCACATGGAATGCTATCCCTGGCCAGAGGACTAGATAAGAGGGAGTGAACAGCAGCTGTCTTTTCCCCACAATATTTCTCTTATTATTCAACATAATCCTATGTTGTGGGTACTCAAAAGAATCGTCTCACTGAGACGATTCTTTTGAGTACCCACACTATAGGGTTTAAATATCAAATAAGAATTTTAGAACATGAAAAATGCCCCTTATCTAGATCTCTTCCTGGCAACCCGAAGTCAATACTACAATTTTTAAATTTGTTTCGTCATCAGTAACCCAAGATTGCGTCTTTTACTCCTGCTCACATTGCAGACGCCATTAATCATGTACTGCACAACTGAGTCTGCAGCAGACATATTTTTAAACATGTTTGAGAAGCTTGCAGGAAGCTTAAGCTAGTCTACATACAATTTGCATTGGGGTATAATGTGTTAAAAGTCATGTTCTATTATAGTGATAGGAAAAAAGAGTGGATTGGATCAGAAAGGTCTATCGATAATCCCACTGCCTACACATAATTTAATATTGAAGTATTGAAAAGATAAATATTTTATGTGATCCGTGCTGTCAATCAACTTTTATCCCATCTTTTAATAATTTCTTTTAACCATTTCCCACACATAAAATCTGCAGCAGAGGATTTTAATATACATAGAAAAACCAAAATTATTTATTTATTTATTTATTTATTGGAGTTTTACGCCGCTTTCAACATTATTTCAGTTATATCACGGTGACAGTTCACTTATTCATGATCCCTGGGTAAACAAACCAGTACTAGGCTAGAAAAAGTGCCTTGCACAAGGGCACTCCACCATGACCGTAGTGCTGTGACCGGGGATCGAACCCGGTACATCCAGTTTCGAAATCCCCGACGCTATTATCATACAAGCTTTTAGTGTTCAATGTCACTGTGACCTTGACCTTTGATCGAATGACCTCAAGATCAATTGGGATCATCAACTGGCTATGCCAAAGAATTCTGCAGTTATCAATCAGACAAACCTTTTGTGTTCAAGGTTACTTTGACCTTAACCCTTTCCCTCATATAGACACTTTCTGATGCCTCTGCAGCAGACAGCTTTTTGAAAACATAGTGACAAAAGAAGAAATTGCACAAAACATGCAATTTCTCCTTTTGCCACAATGTTTTCCACTTTTTGTCATAGGTAACATCCATTCAATTATGGAGATTTTCTATTTTTTGACAAAATACATTCGAAGTCGTCTGCTGTCATATACTGGTCATACCAAACCTCCCTGCCAAGTTTGAGAATTGTAGGTCCAAACATTATCCATCAATAATACAAGATTTGGTCTACTGACAGACCGACAGACCTTATTTTAAGCACTAGGTGTGATATGATTATGAGTTCACTTTTTGTTCAGCAATAACATGACTTTGAAAAACATTGAGGGCAAGACATTTCATTCAATGTTTTCAACAACTCAATACAACAATTATAACTCCAGACATTCCATTATTTTCTTCATATGTTTACTGAATAGTCAACTTTAATAACACATAACCCTTTCTCACTTGCAGGCATTTTTTGTCGCATCTGCAGCACAACGATTTTTGAAAACAAGTTGGTCCTTTTGCCAAAATGTTTTCAACTCTACTCAATAATGTTACATTCCACAAATATTTGGCCAGATATTTTTTAAAGCTGTCTGCTGCAGGTTTGTTGTATGTGGGAAAGGGATCAAGTTGGGGTTTAGCTATTGAAAGATGATAATATTGATGTCGCTGATATGTTATAACAGCTTGGCATCTGCCCATTGACATTTTGACATGGTTGATATAAACATTATTTACATGTAAATTTGTATACTCCATGACTCACTAACCAAATTTGTACAACCAATCACCCTTGTTTCATATCGATCTTCGATCAGTCTTCAGAGGTCCAGATAAGGAGGGGTTAACAGCTCTTTTTCCAACAATATTTCTCTTATTATCCAACCAAACCCTATTTTGTAGGTACTCAAATGAAGGGTTAACGGATAAAATAAGGATTTCGGAACTAGCAAAATGCTCCTTATCTAGAGCTCCGAGTCTTTAAAAGCATAATTGTTTTTACTCTCGTTCTCAGAATTTGAGCTCAAGTATCTGAAGCAAATTTATTCTCCAAATGATTCTCAAATCAGAAATCTTACTTAGAGCATGGAATTTAATGTCCAAGTACAGAAAACGTTCTCAGAGTTTTAAAGTTTCGGAGCCAGATCAAGTACTTTCCTTCATACATGAAATCGGCCACAAATGGCAAACTTAACCCTTTCTGACATACTACAAATATGCATCCAGAGTTCCAAGGAATTCCAGATCTGGTAGCAAAATGACATAAACCATGGAACAAAAGAGTAATTTCCAAGAACACATGTATCACCTACAAATGACCAATTTCACAGACATGTGGTCATCTGCTCACAATAAGCCAATCATCCTTGATATATTCTGTGGAAAGCTATTTAAATTTGATGACCAATATAAGCCTTAAACTTTGAGCCGGTGATCCAAAACATTGTAGGGGTTATTACTCATGAAATCTAATTATCTTATGAAGTTTAAGTACTCTGGGTCAAAGGAATCTTGAGATATTGATCAGAAAAATATTTAACCTTTACAACCCCAATGACCTTGACCTTTAACAATTGACAGGGGTCATCTTCTCAAGAAGCCTAATCATCTTGAGAAGTTTGAAGACTCTGGGACAAAGGGTTCTTTAGGTATTGAACGGAATCAGATTTTACCTTTATGGCGCCTGTAACCCTGACCTTTGACCCAGTAACCCCCAAAATAATAGTGGTGTTGGGTCATCCACTCAGTAAGTCCAATCTTTCAACTAAATTTGAAGACTCTGGGTTAAAGGGCATTTGAGGTATTGAGTGGAAACGGACTTGACCTTATCATGGTGCCAGTGACTCCAAAAACAATTGGGAATATGTACTCAATTACACCAATCATCCTAATATGAAGTGTGAAGACTCTGGGTCAAATGGTTCTTGAGATAATTGATCAGAAACATATTTGACATTGCTGACCTTGACATTTGTCACCCAATGACTCCAAAAACGAAAGGGATCACAAATTCACCGACACCATGTTTGTGCATATTGCTTCTGAATTACCCTTGTAGCTTTCATTTCTAAGTGTATATCAAGAACTATTCATAATCATAAAGTTTGAAATTTTGAAGGATCCTCCATGTCTTAAATAAGAAGTGGTAATGATTGAAATCTGTCCCCAGCATGGTTTTCAAGGGTCTAACAAATCTAACCCTGCACAGGAAGTCCTTAAAATGTCACTTAACCCTTGTACCATTACAAAGTTTTAACCCCTTCCTTAATGCAGACACTATTTGTATGTAACAGAGTAAACGACTTATACACCAATGATTGAAGAACATTTCTCCTTATGTTACAATGTTTTAAAATCATTTTCAATAATAGTGATTTTCCAGAAGTTTACAAGGATGTTTCGGAAGTTGACTGCTGCAGATTTATTGGAGGATGGAAGAGATTAAAAAAGGGCACACAATTCCCCTGATAATCTAGACTTAAATCTTGTAATTTCAAAATAATAAAATCTGTTTTCCTTTGTTAGAAATTGTCTAATGCATGGTTTGTTTTCCTTCGTTAATATCTATCACTCTTGTTAGATACAGTAAAATTTGATTTCTTTCAGAATCTCAGGTATTCAACTTGTCTCTTTAAAGAAAGGATTTAAAAGACACTTTGGATTAAGTGTTCAAACAATGATTATCAAAAAGTCAAACTTTTTATGATATGAAACGATTTTGACAATATAGGTCAATGAGCATTTCAGACATTATAGAGGTTTCATCCACAGATAGCTATGCCATCTGTCTTAACCCTTTCCCTCATATAGACGCTTTCTGGATGGCTTTTTGAAAACAGTGACAAAAGAAGAAATTGCTCAAGACGAGCAATTTCTCGTTAACAAGCTAGTGTTGGTTTTGTTTTTACCTAGGGATCACAAACAACTGAACTGTTGCAGTGAAATAATGTTGAAAACAGCATAATAATATAGATTTGTCTGTGTATCAACAACACTAAAGAAATGAAAGTTCAACACTTTATATGCTGAATATCGGAAGAGTTCATATCCAAATTCCTAATTCCAAATTCTAGAATATCAAGATGAAAATGTTGAGTTGAGCAACCAACAATATATTACATAATTGTTGAAAACAGTAAATCAAATTTACATACAGGGTTTTAAACTTTGAGAAATTGAAATGTTTAGCCCTTTCCCACATACAGCAAATCTGCAGCAGACGACTTTGAAAACATGGTGACAAAAAATCTGAAAAATCTGAAAAATCTCAATAAAAGATAGATTAATTGTTAAATAAAGTTGGAAAACATTGTGGCCAAAGGTGAAAACGCTTTTGCCACAATGCTTTTAAAATTCGTCTGCTGCTATATTGCGTCAAAATGCGTCTGAAGGTGAGAAAGGGGCAATCTATCCATTTAAAACATAATACAAACAAATAGAGTATAGCCTCTAATAAAATACTCCAGCATTAGGAGGGTTAAATGACAATTGCTTGTTACTTAAAAGATATGTAAAACTCTTTTGAAAATCTAAACTTGATAAAATTAAAAACTCATTTGTGGCCGCCTATTGACAAAAAAGAACCATTAAGTGTGACAAAACAAGGAAATCAAACTGAAGTAATGACAGTTTAATGGTGTCCCCTACGAACATTGTTCAACACTGATGTCACAGAAATATTTCCCGTGGGTCTTATTATGTTTTAACCCTTTCCCACATAAAGACGCTTTAAACTGCCTTTGCAGCAGACAACTTCTTGAAAATATTGTGGCAAAAGAAGAAATTGCTGAATAGCAATTTCTCCTTTTGCCAAAATGTTTTCAACTCTATTTAAAAATTCAGCTCCTATTTATGGAGGTTTTCATGTTTTTGCCGATATGATTTCAAAGTCGTCTGCTGCGGATTTGTTGTATTTTGGAAAAGTTAAGTTGTACAGTAACTACCAATGGCAACACATGATGTTAACCCAGTTACACATGCAGACACATTTTAATGCATTTGCATCAACTAAATTTTGTAGAAAATTCTCCTTTTGCCACAATGTTTTCAACACTTCTCAGTATCTATACTTTTATCTATAGAGATTTTCCATATGGCGCCAAAACATGATGCTTATCTACAGACTCAAACTAGGTCAGTATTATGCCGGCTGCTCTCTAATAGCTGAGTCAGCTTTGTTGAATCTGGTAAATCAACTTAAAATGCAGCAGCCGACTTTGACAATATCTGGCCAAAAATATGGAAAAACCTCACCCTTTCCCTCATATAGACGCTTTCTAACGCCTCTGCAGCAGACAGCTTTTTGAAAACATAGTGACAAAAGAAGAAATTGCACAAAACGTGCAATTTCTCCTTTTGACACAATGTTTTCCACTTTTAGTCATAGGTTGTCCATTCAATTATAGATATTTTTTATTATGTGACAAAATATGTTCAAAGTCGTCTGCTGCAGAATTGTCGTATGAGGGTAAGGGTTAAAGGGATAGTGTAATTAGTGAAAAGAGTTAAAACCACTGTGGCAAAAAGAGAAATTGCTCATCATGAGCAATTTCTCCTTTTGTCACAATGTTTTTGAAACTTGTCTTCTGCAGAGGCGTCAGAAAGTGTCTGTATGTGGGAAATGGTTAAGATTATTTGTCCATTAATTAACGAGTCGAAGAACTTGTGATTTCAACAAAGTTTTGTTTTTTGATCAATGGACTACTGGTCCATCGATTTTGTGAAGCCTGTCACGACTCGTATAGCGTCGGGTCAGACAGCACATATCAGGGCGTATAAATACTGTTGGCTGCTCAACTCGAACATTTTGTATCTTGATATTACTATAATTGCATGGCTATTATGAACTCTTCCAATTGAAAATCTGGACAGGTCCATTTTAAAAATCAACATTGAAAGGTTAAAGGATCAAGGTTTAAGCAATGCCATGCTGCAGCTGAAGACAAATGACACAGAAGTTGTTGCCAAGCAGTTAGCAGTACTAGTAGAATTAATTTGACCGGGCAATTAAAAGGCAGTTAGAAATTGTCTGTATTGTATCTTTACTCTCTCGCAGATATAGACAATGTTTGAAGCTTTTGTGTTAAACATTTTAAAATCAGGCTTCTATTTTGGACATAAAATTGTTTAACAAGAGCACCGCGTACGGCACAGACGCTCGACTGATAGGGAGAAAAAAAAAAAAAAATGAGCTAAACAAGAAACCTTAACCGGACGACCACGCCACCGCCGCCGCCGCCCCCGACCACGCCAGGGTCATGACAATAGCTCTTGTTTTCAAAAGTCGAGCTAATAAAAAACCTTAACCGGATGACAACGAACACCTTCAGTGTAGATTTTCTAAGTCCAAAAGGGGGGATAATTTGGTCAATATTAAGTTCAGGGTTATGGAACTTGTTGTATCAAGTTATGTTAAGACATTGAATAAGTTTAGGAAGTTTCAAAGCTATAGGTTAAATTGTGTTTCAGTTATCACCATTTTTCTCCCTTCAAAGAAGATTTTCTAAATCGAAATGGGGAGATAATTTTGTCAATACAATTTACAGAGTTATGAAACTTGTTATATAAGGTCCACTTAAGACACTCAGCAAGTTTGTGAAGTTTCAAGCAAAAAAAAAGACAAGTTTTTAAGATATGAAAAATCATGAGTAAAAATTTTTCAAAAACCTGAGCTAAACAAAAAACCTTAACCTTACGTTTTGAAGTTTTAAGTGAAACAAATAAAGATTTCCAGCTATATACTTTTATTATTTAACATATTATGATTATGTTTATGAAGTTTAGTGACTTTAACAGTAGTAGTTTGTTAGAAAACAGAAAAAAAGCTGAGCTGAACAAAAAACCTTAACCAGACAACCACGCCGCCGCCGCCGCCGACGCCGACGACGACGCCAGGGTCATGACAATAGCTCTCATTTTTTTCAAAAGTCGAGCTAAAAAT
Organism: Serripes groenlandicus; assembly: GCA_031761405.1. Classification (NCBI taxonomy): domain Eukaryota; kingdom Metazoa; phylum Mollusca; class Bivalvia; order Cardiida; family Cardiidae; genus Serripes; species Serripes groenlandicus. The sequence continues at coordinate 52,575,076 of JASEVX010000001.1, forward strand.
GAGCCCTGCCCCCTGGTGGCCATGTTTTTCATGGATTTGGAATAATTTGAACAATCTTGGTAGAGGATCACTGAATGAACATTTATACAAATTTATTTTCAAATAAGTCTAGCGCTTTTAGAAAAGAAGATTTCTATAAAAGTGTTCCATGAAATTCAATTCATTGAACAATTTTGAGAGAAGACCAACCAAGAATTATTTTGAATTTGGTCCATTGGTTCAGGAGGTTTATTAAAGTTTGTAGGAAAATTTGAACTGACGGACGGACAAATGCTGTCACGGGCAACGAGGGATCACAATAGGTCACCATATACTTCGTGCTCAGGAGAGCTTATCATTTAACAACAAAATCTACCTAGTAACTTTTAGTTTTGGCTTGTTACCGTTTTGAATTTTTTTGAACCGTTTGAGTTAACTGACCAATATGTTATCATAAGGGTTACGGTTAGATCTAATTCCCAAAAATTCTTTCTTGTTTAATTAAAAGATAAATCAGGATTTATTTTAAATCTAGATAGATAAACAGAAAATCTAGAAGGATCCTTCTTTTTGCTATTTCTTGATTACTGTTGTCCCTCCCTTCCTGTAACAGCTTTTTCTAGCCAATATGCTCTGACAATAAAATTGATATTGAATAAGAGTTATTAATTGTTTGGTGTTTAATGCCACTTTCAACATTTTTTCAGTTATGTGAAACATTTCCTGGGTAAGTTACCAGTACTTCTGGTCCATTTATCCTGACACCAGCCAGTCAGTCGTAATGCTAACCCTGCAACCCTGAGCGCTAAGGAGGGCAGCCATTACTACCATTTTTGTTTAAGTCTTTGGTATGACCCGACAGGGGATGATTGATCCCACGACCTCCTGCACCGAGGCGGACGCTCTACCACTACACCACCGAGGTTAAAAGAGTTAAAAACATAGTGGCAAAAGTAGAAATTGCAACAATGTTTTCAAAAGTCGTTTACTGCAGGTGTGTCTTAGTGCCTCAGCATTTGGGAAAGACTTAATCCAATATAGTTGTGCAATTGATAACTTAACTTATCCAAATGCTTTCAATTTTCAAACAATTGATCACCTGACGGGAAGAGAAGTTCAGGTCATGATAGATTTAGTGAAATTAATCCAATTTTCTTGCTGGTGAACTTCAAATATATATTTTATGTGATCTCTGCCTTTCAAATTAAATCTTGAACATGTCCCCGATTGAAATGCAGACTTGTCATTAATGGAAACCACATTGTGACCATTATGTCAGGACCTCCATTATGTACTTAGCCCTTTCCCACATAAAACAAATCTGCAGCAGACGTCTTTGAAAACATAAGTGACAAAAACCTGAAAAAAATCCATAAAAAATAGCTTAATTGTTAAATAAAGATGAAAACTTTGTGGCCAAAGGAGAAATTGCTCATCATGAGCAATTTCACCTTTGGCCGCAATGTTTTCAAATGTGGTCTGCTGCTATTGCATCAAAATGCGTCAGCCTGTGGAAAAGGGTTAAGAGAATATCTTCTCTCATAACATTGTTCCCCTTTTATTTATTTTAACCTTTCCTGTAATTATTCCAACACTTTCTGATGCCTTACTGCAGCAGACAATTTTTTCATGTGACTCATGTGACCTTTGATTTTAGGTTTTCAGGACTCAATTCTTCTGATTATCAGGAAGGGGAAGGTTTTCTAGGGGGTCATTTATAGTATGGGCTCATCAGGGTTATTGATTAGTTTTCATTGCTATTCTTAATTATGAGAAATTGTTTTTGATTGTCTATGTAAAAACAATTTTAGCGTTTTAAAAATTAAGAGGCAGATAAGTATAAATCCTTTCCAACATAAAGATGCTATTTGACGCCTCTGTACTAGCAGACAACTTTTGAAAACGTCGTGACAAAAAAAGAAATTTCTTCTTTTGCCACAATATTTTCAAATATTTTCAGTAATTATACCTACAATTATACAGATTCCTTGTCCATAGAAGAGATTTTGAGTAGACATTTTCAAAGTCGTCTGCTGCAGATTTGCTGTATGTGGGAAAGGGTTAAGCGAACAGTTTATGGAATAATCTGAAGCTGCATGGAACTGTCTGTTTGCAACTCCGGTAACAGGATTTTTGGTTATCAGAAGAAAATGACCGTTGACTGGTCACTGAAGTGGTTTCAAGTGTTTACTCACAACACAATGTGAAGAAAATTTGTCTCACAACACCCTATGCCATTTATAATAAAATAAACCAATGATAAAATAAATCCTATAGATTAAACTAAATCATCTGCCTTTTGAAGTTTAGACAGGGACGCCAATGGTATATCCTATGTTTCAGAATGCAATTCAATAATTGGGTAAACATCCTTATAATGTGTATGGATGTGCAGATAAGAACATCTTTAAACCTGATGAGTGCTTCTTAACCCTTTCCCTCATATGACAATTCCGCAGCAGACGACATTGAACATATTTTGTCAAAAAATAGAAAATCTCTATAATTAAATGGATGACCTATGACTAAAAATGGAAAACATTGTGGCAAAAGGAGAAATTGCTTGTTTTGAGCAATTTCTTCTTTCGTCACAATGTTTTCAAAAAGCTGTCTGCTGCAGAGGCATCAGAAAGCGTCTATATGAGGGAAAGGGTTAACCCTTTTCTACATACAGACACTTTCTGACTCCTCTGCAGCAGTTGACTTTTGCCACAATGTTTCAAACTCGATGATGCAACAACTGTATTTTCATTTATTGAAAGTTTTAATATTTTTCACTAAATTATTTAAATGTAGTCTGCAGGAGATTTGCCAGATTATTTATTCCATTCAGGACTTTCGATATAATTATATGCAGCAAACTTAACATTTGAAAACATTGTAGAACAACATAATTATATACTCATAAGGAGCTATTTCTTCTTTAAAAACCAATATTTTCAACTGGACCGTTACATTGATTTTTATTCTCATATACATGTCACTTTTTCAAAAGAGGAAATCATCTCCAACATAATCATATGATGTAAATATGGTTGATTGATTGATTGGGATTTAACGCCATTTTCAACAATATCACGGCAGCCAGTTCACCTACTCATATGTTTCCTGGTTTTCTAACACCAGTACTCCACACAACATACTTCCCAAGCAACTGGCTACTTTTCCACATAGACTGTTAGCCCATTGGTGAAAGACGAATGACACTTGTCACAGTAACTTTTGTCAAACGTCAGAAAGAATGTTGGCCCAGCTGGGGTTCAAACTCACAACCCCTGGATTGACAGCCTGCGTCGTTAGTAACCAACTGAGCTACCGGGGCTCGGCGTAAATATGGTTGAAGCTTGATCTACAAAATACATGTATTTAAACATCAATGATGAACAATGGTGCACAATTAATCTAAATGGTAAATCAATACAAGCTGTTCTTTTTGAAACATTATATTATTGGCAATTAACCCTTGTCCTGCCACAGATGACTGTGGTTTTTAGTAGACAATTTTAAACATTGTTTAAAAAGAAGATATTGCTCTCAATATGAGCAATTTTTTTCTTTTTCATTAGGTTTTTAAAACGGAGTAAAAATATAAAAAAATTGTTTTACAGCAACTGATGCATCAATTCCTCAGATATATTATAACATACAACTCTATAATTATCATAACAGGGAAATAGTTGCTGTTTCAGTGCAAAGTTTTGTTCAATATTGTCCAGTTATTATACTTTAACCCTTTCCCTCATAGGACAATTATGCACTTTGAAGACATATGGGTAAAAATAAGGAAAATCACTACAAATGAAATTATAAATATTGAATCAAGTTGAAAACTTTGTGACAAAAGGGGAAATTGCTCATTATGAGCAATTTCTCCTTTTGTCACAATGTTTTCAAAAGATGTGTGCTACAAAGGTGTCAAAAAGCGCTTATATGTGGGAATGGGTTAAGGATGATACATACTTTGTAGTTAAATAATCATTATGCTGTCAAGTCAACAAGTTATTGTGCTTCTTCATTCATTCAACCTAATCAGCAGAATTTCACCAATATTTGAACAGCTTCAGGCAAAAAGAGATCTCTGGTTGCATTTCAATGGACACCCTTACTCCCCCCTTTCCGAGTTGCTGACGCATCTGCTGCTTCACATGACTTTTGAAAATATTGTGGCTAAAGGAGAAGACTGCTCATGATGAGCTAATTCTCCTATTGTCAAAATGTTTTAAACTCTTTTCAACAATTATACTTTCAGTTGTAAAGATATGACATATTTTTCCTAGGTGTATTCAAAGTCGTCTATTGCTGATTTGTTGTATGTGGGAAAGGGGTTAACATCAAAGTAGTCTACTACTGATTTGTTGTATGTGGTAAAGGGGTTAACATCAAAGTAGTCTACTACTGATTTGTTGTATGTGTGAAAGGGGTTAACATCAAAGTTGTCTATTGCTGATTTGTTGTATGTGGTAAAGGGGTTAACATCAAAGTAGTCTACTACTGATTTGTTGTATGTGTGAAAGGGGTTAACATCAAAGTTGTCTATTGCTGATTTGTTGTATGTGGGAAAGGGGTTTACATCAAAGTAGTCTACTACTGATTTGTTGTATGTGTGAAAGGGGTTAACATCAAAGTTGTCTATTGCTGATTTGTTGTATGTGGGAAAGGGGTTTACATCAAAGTCGTCTACTGCTGATTTGTTGTATGTGGTAAAGGGGTTAACATCAAAGTAGTCTACTACTGATTTGTTGTATGTGGTAAAGGGGTTAACATCAAAGTAGTCTACTACTGATTTGTTGTATGTGTGAAAGGGGTTAACATCAAAGTTGTCTATTGCTGATTTGTTGTATGTGGGAAAGGGGTTTACATCAAAGTCGTCTACTGCTGATTTGTTGTATGTGGTAAAGGGGTTAACATCAAAGTAGTCTACTACTGATTTGTTGTATGTGTGAAAGGGGTTAACATCAAAGTTGTCTATTGCTGATTTGTTGTATGTGGGAAAGGGGTTTACATCAAAGTCGTCTACTGCTGATTTGTTGTATGTGGTAAAGGGGTTAACATCAAAGTAGTCTACTACTGATTTGTTGTATGTGGTAAAGGGGTTAACATCAAAGTAGTCTACTACTGATTTGTTGTATGTGTGAAAGGGGTTAACATCAAAGTTGTCTATTGCTGATTTGTTGTATGTGGGAAAGGGGTTTACATCAAAGTCGTCTACTGCTGATTTGTTGTATGTGGTAAAGGGGTTAACATCAAAGTAGTCTACTACTGATTTGTTGTATGTGTGAAAGGGGTTAACATCAAAGTTGTCTATTGCTGATTTGTTGTATGTGGGAAAGGGGTTTACATCAAAGTCGTCTACTGCTGATTTGTTGTATGTGGTAAAGGGGTTAACATCAAAGTAGTCTACTACTGATTTGTTGTATGTGGTAAAGGGGTTAACATCAAAGTAGTCTACTACTGATTTGTTGTATGTGTGAAAGGGGTTAACATCAAAGTTGTCTATTGCTGATTTGTTGTATGTGGGAAAGGGGTTTACATCAAAGTCGTCTACTGCTGATTTGTTGTATGTGGTAAAGGGGTTAACATCAAAGTAGTCTACTACTGATTTGTTGTATGTGTGAAAGGGGTTAACATCAAAGTTGTCTATTGCTGATTTGTTGTATGTGGGAAAGGGGTTTACATCAAAGTCGTCTACTGCTGATTTGTTGTATGTGGTAAAGGGGTTAACATCAAAGTAGTCTACTACTGATTTGTTGTATGTGGTAAAGGGGTTAACATCAAAGTAGTCTACTACTGATTTGTTGTATGTGTGAAAGGGGTTAACATCAAAGTTGTCTATTGCTGATTTGTTGTATGTGGGAAAGGGGTTTACATCAAAGTCGTCTACTGCTGATTTGTTGTATGTGGTAAAGGGGTTAACATCAAAGTAGTCTACTACTGATTTGTTGTATGTGTGAAAGGGGTTAACATCAAAGTAGTCTACTGCTGATGTGTTGTATGTGGGAAAGGGGTTAACATCAAAGTAGTCTACTACTGATTTGTTGTATGTGTGAAAGGGGTTAACATCAAAGTTGTCTATTGCTTATTTGTTGTATGTGGGAAAGGGGTTTACATCAAAGTCGTCTACTGCTGATTTGTTGTATGTGGTAAAGGGGTTAACATCAAAGTAGTCAGTACTACTGATTTGTTGTATGTGGTAAAGGGGTTAACATCAAAGTAGTCTACTACTGATTTGTTGTATGTGGTTAAGGGGTTAACATCAAAGTAGTCTACTACTGATTTGTTGTATGTGGTAAAGGGGTTAACATCAAAGTAGTCTACTGCTGATTTGTTGTATGTGGTAAAGGGGTTAACATCAAAGTAGTCTACTACTGATTTGTTGTATGTGGTAAAGGGGTTAACATCAAAGTAGTCTACTACTGATTTGTTGTATGTGGTAAAGGGGTTAACATCAAAGTAGTCTACTACTGATTTGTTGTATGTGGTAAAGGGGTTAACATCAAAGTAGTCTACTACTGATTTGTTGTATGTGGTTAAGGGGTTAACATCAAAGTAGTCTACTACTGATTTGTTGTATGTGGTAAAGGGGTTAACATCAAAGTAGTCTACTACTGATTTGTTGTATGTGGTAAAGGGGTTAACATCAAAGTAGTCTACTGCTGATTTGTTGTATATGGTAAAGGGGTTAACATCAAAGTTGTCTACTACTGATTTGTTGTATGTGGTAAAGGGGTTAACATCAAAGTAGTCTACTACTGATTTGTTGTATGTGGTAAAGGGGTTAACATCAAAGTAGTCTACTGCTGATTTGTTGTATGTGGTAAAGGGGTTAACATCAGTTGTCTGTAACTGCTGATTTGTTGTATGTGGGAAAGGGGTTAACATCAAAGTTGTCTACTGCTGATGTGTTGTATGTGGGAAAGGGGTTAACATCAAAGTTGTCTATTGCTGATTTGTTGTATGTGGGAAAGGGGTTAACATCAAAGTAGTCTACTACTGATGTGTTGTATGTGGGAAAGGGGTTAACATCAGTCATCTACTGCTGATTTGTTGTATGTGGGAAAGGGGTTTAAACATCAACGTCGTCTACTACTGATGTGTTGTATGTGGGAAAGGGGTTAACATCAGTCATCTATTGCTGATTTGTTGTATGTGGGAAAGGGGTTTAAACATCAACGTCGTCTACTGCTGATGTGTTGTATGTAGGAAAGGGGTTTACATCAGTTGTCTGTAACTGCTGATTTGTTGTATGTGGGAAAGGGGTTAACATCAGTTGTCTGTAACTGCTGATTTGTTGTATGTGGGAAAGGGGTTAACATCAAAGTAGTCTACTGCTGATGTGTTGTATGTGGGAAAGGGGTTTAAACATCAAAGTAGTCTACTACTGATTTGTTGTATGTGTGAAAGGGGTTAACATCAAAGTTGTCTACTGCTGATTTGTTGTATGTGGGAAAGGGTTAACATCAAAGACTGGACCAGGTTTACATGTTTACAGTCTATATATAAACAAACTCCCACGAGTCCGTGCAGAATGATAGGCTCGTCTGATACTGTTCGCATTTCTACAAGACCCATACTTGTCTGCCATCATATCATCATGCTAATTCATCTAAATTTAGATGGCGAAACTTTAGTCATCTCTCAATTCTCACATATGGGTGCTTTTTGACACTTCTATAGTAGACAATATTTGAAAACATACTGGCTAAAAGAGGAATTGCTCATAATGAGCAATTCCTTTTCATGCAACAATGTTTTCAACTTGTTTGAACAATTATACTTTCAGTTGTAATGATATCCAATTGTTTGGCTGTAACACTTTCAAAGTCATCTGCTGCAGATTTGTTGTGTAAGGATAAGGGTTCACATGAAGGACTGGATTTTGTTTACTTGTTAAACCTTTCCTACTTCAATTTTTTTTGCAGCAGACAACTGCGAAAAAATATTGACAAAAACATGAAAAATCTCCATGAATGGGAGTTGAAAACATTGTGGCGAAAGAAGAAATTGCTTGTTTTGAGCAATTTTCTTCTCCTTTGCCACAATTTTTTCAATTGTCTTCTGCTGCAGAATTGTGTCAAAATGTGTCTACAAGTGGGAAAGGGTTAAGAAATATCTAAAAGAAAATGTCACTGTAATTGTCGCCTATACCTTTTTGTGGCAGTACATCTGTTGGTCTTGAAGGTCAAAAATGGCCATTAATGATATCGAATTAAAACCTGTTATCCCTAAATATCCACTGTCAACCAACAAGCTATAATGCAACTAACAATCTCTTGACAGAAGTAACCCTTTTGTCTGACAGAAAAGAGACAATCATAATGCAGATACTTTGTTTAATTATTTTAGACACAAATGGCAAAAAGAAAAGACATTGATCAGAATATTGGGCGACTACTTTGCAATGACAAATGTCAGCATTCATGTTAAGCCATCAGCTTCCAATTTCTCCCGCAGACATTTTTTTACACATCGGCAGCAAACGGCTTTTAAGAAACAAATTTGTAAAAGAAAAATTACTCATAATGAACGATTATTTCTTTTTCAACATTGACTTTCATTTGTAAAGAATTTCAACATTTTTGCCTGTATGTTATTATTTTATGAGTCTTTTGCTGCTTTTCTTTTGTTTGTGGGAAAGGGTTAACTATATATATATAGGTTAAAAAAAATGTCAACCGTTTAATGTCATCTGTAACAGATTACAAACATTCCCACAGTCAGTCATAAAATGTGACATCCATCTTTCTGCTTGAATAGTCTCTGACCATAATACCTTTAGGCAAACAAGTACAGATTCAATATGAAAGAATTTTTCATTTTAAATTTCTTTAGAATAAATGAACTTGGCCCTTTCCAACAAACAGATGAATCTGCAGCAGACAACTTTGGAAAACATTGTGAAAAAAGAAAAAAAATACTTTTGCTGCAATGTTTTCAACATATTTTATTCAATAATCATATAGTTTCATTTATAGAGATTTTCCATATTTTTGGCTAGATGTTTTCTACATTGCCTGATGCAAATTAGCATGAACCTCCTCCCTAGATTGAACAATGCATACTGTCAGAGCAGGATCTGATGTGACTGCGCAGAATCACAGGATTGCTGTGTGTATGTGTAGCCAAATCCCTATTAATTAATAGGAGCAATGCCAAAATGTATTCAATTATTGATATTTAATTAAAGTGATTTTTTCATATATATATATACTGCAGAATTGATATAAGTGGGAAAGGGTTAAAGGTTCTTGAATTTGCAGATCGTTCTTAACCCTTTCCCTCATACAACAATTCTGAAGCATACAACTTTGAACATATTTTGTCAAATAATAGAAAATCTCTATAATTGAATGGATAACCTATGACTAAAAGTGGAAAACATTGTGACAAAAGGAGAAATTGCACGTTATGTGCAATTTCTTCTTTTGTCACTATGTTTTCAAAAAGCCGTCTGCTGCAGTGGCGTCAGAAAGCGTCTATATGAGGGAAAGGGTTAAATGAGTCTTATTGTGACAGTATGTATGTTTCCAGATAAATAAATACAAAACCCACATGAAATAAACACAAGTGAATAAGAAACAAGAACTGTCATTAATCTGTACGATTTTCTCAATGCTTCAAAACGTTTTTGTTATACATAATTGTATCTGATAAAAATATTATTAAGGTCGGGTATAAAATGGAGCAGAGAGAAAAATTGCAATATTCTTTTATATATACTTGTATTGTGGGTGACAAATTGGAAAATAGGTCATAACAGTAGGTGTTTATAACGACCTATAACAAAGGCAGTTACAGCACAAGTCACAGGTTTGAATCTTTAGTATTGTTTGCTTCATTATACTGTTTGTTTTTTTAATCAGGTACTAACATCGATCAAGTATAACTATTAAATTATGATTACAATATTAGTATGTAAGAATTTGAAATAATTAATATATATAGGCTTGTAATTTTAACAATCTAACCTTACTTCTATTCACAAAAGGAACATAACTGTCTGATTGGGACAAAATACTTCTGAATCTACTTTATTTGTACTCAGGCTGTGAAACTGCCTCGGTGGTGTAGTGGTAGATCATATGCCTCGGGTGCGGGGTGGTTGTGGGTTCGATCCCAGGCCAGGTCATACCGAAGACTTTAAAAATGGTAGTAATGGCTGCCAGCCATGGCGATCATGGTTTCCGTGTTAGCATTACAACTGAGAAATCATTGAAAGCGGCGTAAATCACCAAACAATCAATCAATCAGGCTCGGTGTGAAAGAATGTCTAAAAGCTGACCGTGCATGACACATGCATTTTATTTCTTTGGCTGCATTTTTTTCCCTTGACCGCCCCTTTGCGGCAGTTATGGTTTAGTGACCTATGACAAGGCATATTTTCCTAGCCCACAACTGGTTTTTAACCAATGAATATTGTTATGTTGATGTAAGATAACTGTAAACTGTTTATAGTTAATTTAAACCCGAATAAATATATTTTACCCTTGACCACTGACCAATAAGTAATGGTGTTAAAGTACTTCAAGAACAAGAGGGTCACGACCACACCTACCAAAATGTCAGTAAGTGACGGATGAACAGAACTGCGAGAAGTGATCTCTATGTGCAACCCTTCCAAGGTAGGAGACCCAAAGAAATATAATACACAATTGATTCCAACTCCATTGCTAAATTAAAATAGAAACTCACTGATGATTTTCAAGGTTAGATGAAACACAAAAGCATATAATTCATATGGTGGAACATCAAAGTTTTCTCTCTGTTGCAAAATTTGTACAATACGCAATTAAAATGAATTGTGTACACATTTTGAAATCCATTAAATGATTGATTGCTTGGGCTCTTAAATGCCGTTTCAACAATTTTACAGTCATATCACTGCAGCCACTTCAACTCCCCTGGCTTTCTTACACCAGTACCTCCACACAAGCCTTTCCAGGTACCTGGTTGCTTTTCAACAGACTGAAAGCATAATTTCCCGGATGATTGGCGCTTGTCACATTAACTTAAGTCATGTATTAGAAAGAATGTTGGCCAAGCTGGGGTGTTAACTCACAATCCCTGGATTGACAGTGGGCAGCCTGTGTTGCTACCAGGGCTCCGCACCAATAGATGACATGGTAAAATTAAGGTTTTCAGAGGACAAGATTATAAGAGGGAGTGAACAATAGTTTTCGCCACAATATTTATATTATTACTCAATCAATTCTGTGTTGTGGGTACTCAAAAGAATAATAGATTTGAATATCAAATAAGGATTTTAGGACATGAAAAATGCCCCTTTTCTACAGCTCTGGGTTTTCTTCAACAAGGGTTGATGTGACCTTTGTCTGTTCAAGTCAAAAATCTTTATAAAAATTAAATATTGAGGCATTCACAGAAAGTCATGAAATCAATTAAAATGGAGCAATCATGGGTCATGGTACCAGAACACTTTGACTTTTCTGGGCTTTGAAATTAACTTTCATTATTACTAGCCCAAGATCCTTAACCCTTTCCCACAAACTACAAGTCTGCAGCAGACAACTTCGAAAACACCTGGACAAAAATATGGAATATATATCTCTATGAAAGAAAGTATGATTATTGAATAGAGTTGAAATCATGACACAAGAAGATTTTGCTAATTATGAGCAGTTTCTCCTTTTGGCACACTGCGTCAGAAAGGTTCTTCATGTGGAAAAGACTTAAAATAATGCTGCTTTCTCCATATGATGAATGGCGCTTTAACATCCGCAGATTTTGTAGGTGCCAATTTATCATATAGAACATTCCGTGTTTGTTTCTATATTAACTTAAATTAAATGTTATTTTCCACAAGAATTAAAGATCATTATGTTTAGGGCTTTGACACACAGCTAAAAAAAGAGATTATTTGTATATACTCTCAAGTCTATTTTAACATAAGTGTGATAATATTAACCCTTTTCCTCATACTACAATTCTGCAGTAGATGACATTGAAAGAATTTTGTCAAAAAATAAAAAATCTCTATAATTGAATGGATAACTTGTGACTAAAAGTGGAAAACATTATGTCAAAAGGAGAAATTACTCGTTTTGAGCAATTTCTTCTTTTGTCACTATGTTTTCAAAAAGCCGTCTGCTGCAGAGGCGTCAGAAAATGTCTATATGAGGGAAAGGGTTAAGTAAATACATGACACCCACACAGATCAATTAACAGGTACCAAGGGCAAGACAAATTCAGGTCAACTGAGTTAATAATTGAAATAGGTATAGCTAATATAATACAAGAGAAAGTTGATGCAAGGCATCAATGTCGCCGGAAAAGACTGCATTGATTAATTTTTTAACACACATGTATTCTTGACTTTCATTAGTCTAAACATACACATAATGTTTTCATAAGGACTAATTCCAGGATTTTTGAAATTCCACATAGATCTACAAATTTCAGGATATCTTTTGGTCAGGATTTTGGATGTTTTGTATTTGTCAATAAAACCACAACAAATTAATACATTTTGGGATTTAAATCTACCTGCAATAAAAAGCTATTAAACCCTTTCCATGTCTGAAGCAACAATGAAAACCTTTAAATGCTTAAAACATTGATAAAACGGTTAAATTGCTGAAGACATTAACTTCCTCCTTTTTAATAATAATTATAATAAATATTTCACAGATGTTAAAATTTATCCTCATATGTTTAAAAAGTAGACCACACTTGAAACAACATATCAGCTTAATTGTTTATATAAATCGTTGATGCATACAATATATGTTTGGCGCAAGAGAAATGCCAGTTGCGAGTCCCATTACTATTTAATAGGTGGCAAGTATGAAATTAATTGGGTGCGAAAGAGCAGTTTTTCTTTATTTCTAAATCTATTGTTTATCAGAGTTTGTTCTTCTCTTAATTTGTTTCAAGCCAAATAAACATTTAATATCACATATATTTAATCATTTAAGTGTGTAATATTAGCTATCTATCTGTAATAAGGTGTTTGAGCATTTTTTCAAAATGTTGACCTTTGTTTCAAGATCGAGTCGAGTGTCAGACATCGAAGAAAGTGAATAAAAAATCAGGCAAAGCTTTAGTGCATGTTTTATTCCACTGCATTCGAGAGAAAAAAGCATTTCTATAGTATATTTCTTTCTCCTACATTCGACCCATGCACTCGATTCGTGACGTTTAAGAAATCAATTTGTCGTGCGACATTTTTTGTCTGCATAAGTCACTTTTCTAAGTTTACATGTTACTTCCGGTTACTTCGCTTTGTTTACATTTTGGCAATATGAAACTAGGTCACAAACTGAGGAAAAAGCGTTTCGACGTTCACGACCGATAAACAGGCTTATATTTGAGACATATTTTCACAAAAAAATTTGTTTCTGTTACCAGTTTATGTTGATACTTATCTATTAAAAGGAGAATTCGACGTGACTTACATAAAAGCAAGCAGGTGCGCGCATTGGTTAACAGTACAGTAGTATATAGTAGCGTGTGCAAAATTTACAAATCTATGCGGGCGGTACTCGGTAGTGACGTAATCAACAGTTCTAGGTTAGAAACAGTTCATATTTTAGATATACACGAGTTAACATTATCAAATGAATTCTTCACAAATCAAGACATATTTTTGAAAATAACATTCAGTAAGTTAACATTACTATTGAAAGTAGAATTTGACGTGATTTTTATTTCAATATATCTCAATATTGACATATAGCAGTTGGTTGCAAGTCTAGCAGGGACCACATTTGTCTTCGTAAATAAGACAAAAACACTTAAATGCAAGTCAACAAAATGAAACTAAAAATACCTAAAACATCGAAATGTTTATTCCATTTTAGATGTGTCATTACTTAGTGTTTTTAAACAAACATAATTGTAATATGTTCAAAACATCTTAATGTGTTTCTTTCCAATAATTATCCCTCCTCCCATGTGATTTCCGAAAAGCTATTAAAAATAGAAGTCGCGGGCTTCTGCCCGGCGACTAATGATAGGGAAACCTATAAAATAATTATATCTCAGAAACTTCCCGAGTAATTTCTCCTTTTGCCACAATGTTTTCAAAAGTTGTCTGATGCAGAGGCGTCAGAAAGCGACTGTGGGAAATGGATAATCCAATGAAAGTGGGTAGACTTGTTTCAACTCAAACTGTATCCCAGCTTTCCAACAATGTGTGTGCACCATCAGACAGGAACCAGTAACTCTTACGTAATCATCATGTGCAGTCTGCCCTCTTCTGTTGGTTTAAAACATGAGGAGTACTTGACCTTTTCTTTATTTATATTTACATCTTATACAGAATTTTTAATTTATATAAAAAAAAGTATTTTGTTTGAAACTTTTATACTGGCAGATAGTCGGAGATCATGCACTTTATAAATAGGATAGTTGTACAATACACTGAGTGCCTTTTCTGTAGACTTGCTGAAGGACCAAAGGAAGGACGTTTATTTATATGGATACAAAGTGCATAATTGACTGTTTCCTTACCTGAGCTTGAGTAGAATATGGCGACCCTGACTGCATGGAATTATAGCAGTGATCAAACGTGAACTCCTTAAATCTTGAACGACTATCTCCAAACTCGGGTATTCCAAGAACCTACAACAGAAATTAACATTATTGTATAATCTTAATCAAACTAGAATGTTATAGAGAGCAATTCGAGGGCTTGGCATGAATTGATTGATTGATTGGGGTTTAACGCCGTTTTTAACAATTTCTCAGTTATATCACGGCGGCCAGTTCACCTACTCATGCATTTCCTGGTTTTCTCACACCAGTACTCCACACAACAATCTTCCCAAGCAACTGGCTGCTTTCCACATAGACTTAGGCAATTGGTGGAAGATGAATGACGCGTGTCGCATTGACTTTTGTCGATCCTCGGAAAGAAAGTTGGCCGAGCCGGGATTCGAACTCACAACCCTTGGATTGACAGCCCGCGTTGCTACAGACTGAGCTACCGGGGCTCGGCTGCTTGGCATGAAACTGTTGTTACTAAAATTGGTATTTTTTTACGAAGGTTAATCTCCTCGCCATGAAGTCTTTATAAGTGTTAAAATCATTTTTCTTGGTAAACAATGGAAATTAAGGTGCCATAATGCTCGTTCTGAGAAATGGTACCTAAATTTGCATTGTTTACAAAGGGGTCAAAATTGCCCCTAAACCAGGGTTTTCAAAATAGGTTTTTAGTTACAACCGTTTCACGCCAAGCCCTCGAACTAAGCCCAAAAAGGCTGATCAAACCTGTATCAGTGGAAATTAGCGACTACAATTTAATATACCCATTCCAACTTGCATACACTTTCTGATGCCCATGTAGCAGCTGACTTTTGGAAACATTGTGGCAGTGGGAGAAAATGCTCATAATGAGCAATTTCTGCTTTACCACTATGTTTTCAGCTATATTCATTCATTAGTTTTTACTTAATCCTTTACCTCATACTACAATTTTGCTGCAGACGACTTTGAACCGATTTTGTCAAAACATAGAAAATCTCTATAATTGAATGGATAACCTATGACAAAAAGTGGAAAACATTGTGGCAAAGGAAAAATTGCTCGTTTTGAGCAGTTTCTTCTTTTGTCACTACGTTTTCAAAAAGCCGTCTGCTGCAGAGGCATCAGAAAGCGTCTATATGAGGGAAAGGGTTAAAGAAATGCTCGATGCTTTTGCCAAGATGATGTTAAAGTCGTATGCTGCAGATTTCTTGTATGTGTGAAAGGGTTCAATATTTACCCTGTACAATAATATCTCTAATGTTGACTCCTTTGAACACATCCGAGGTCAAACAAAGTTAACCCTTTCCCTCATATAGACGCTTTCTGACGCCTCTGCAGCAGACGGCTTTTTGAAAAGATAGTGACAAAAGGAGAAATTGCTCAAAACGAGCAATTTCTCCTTTTACCACAATGTTTTACACTTTAAGGCATAGGTTATCCATTCAATTATAGAGATTTTCTATTTTTAGACAAAATATGTTCAAAGTCATCTGCTTCAGATTTGTCATATGAGGGAAAGGTGAATTAACTCCAGGAAAATCTACAGTATAATTTTTTAATTGACTTTTAACCGTTTCCCACATACAACACATCTGCCGCAGACGACTTTGAAAACATAGTGACAAAAACCCTGAAAAATCTACAAAAAGAATTGCTTAAATGTTTAATAAAGTTGAAAACATTGTGGACAAAGGAGAAATTGCTCATCACGAGCAATTTCACCTTTGGCCACAATGTTTTCAAAAGTCTTCTGCTGCTATTGCATCAAAATGTGTCTTCAGGTTGGAAAGGGTTAAATTAAAAAACATTGACAGAAAAGGATTATTTTAAACTTGCTTATAATAATAATAATAGCAGTCTTTAAGTAACTATTTGCCACAAAGTTTCCACATGTCATCTGCTGCATATGCATCAAAATATGTCAAATGTCATATACTGACCCTTTCCCTCATACAACAAAGTTGGAAAACATTATGGCAACAGGAGAAATTAACGCCATCTGCGAAGCGGCTCTAATATGAGGTAAAGGGTTAACCCTTTACCTCATATAGACGCTTTCTGACGCCTCTGCAGCAGATAGCTTTTTGAAAACAGTGACAAAAGAAGAAATTGCACAAAACGTGCAATTTCTCCTTTTGACACAATGTTTTCCACTTTTAGTCATAGGTTATCCATTCAATTATGGATATTTTTTATGTTTTGACAAAATATGTTCAAAGTCGTCTGCTGCAGAATTGTCGTATGGGGGAAAGGGTTAAGGTATATAAAAAATTGTGTAATCTCAGGAAAGCTGAATCTACTAGCGGTATCAGATTGAAACAACTAAGATTTAACTGTCTGATTTGTAGGTAATTTGATGCCCAGATAACCTTAGATAACACCTGATACTGTTTTATCTCATCTATCTGAGGTGTTACATAACAATAAATTGTTCTTGAATGACACAAAAAGATGGTGGTTTTCTGTTGAAGTAAATTTAAACCTGTTCCGACATACAAGTCTGCAGCCAGGGCAATTGAAAACATCCAGGCACAAATATGGAAATTCTCCACATTGAAAGCATTTAATTAAATTGGTTGCGTTGAAAACATTGAGGCAAAAAGAGATACTGTTTATTATGTATCGTCTACAAATGTCTCAAAATATATCTGTATTGTTGGAATGGGTTAAAACCGCTTTCTGACAAAGAGGCTGTTTTAAATTATTGCCTAGATTTTCTCAGACATCTGCTGCAGTTTTGTTTTGTGTGGGAAAGGGCTATGCTGACAGGCATAATCCTCAATACAATACAATCTTCATGAAATACTTATTTCACGCTCACTGGTACCATGTGCTTTTTACTTTTATTTGTAAGATATGGGGCTCTGAGGTACCAGGTTTTTTTCCCTGTTTGTTCTGTAAGATATATTGGGGGAATTAAGGGAAGACATCTGAGGATGTAACTTTAATCGGGAGAATGTTGTTATTGGTGCGTAAAATGTTTGTTTTGGAAGCATATATTAATGCTATTCTAAAAGAATAATTTTGGTCATGACTTCTGCACCGCAGGGCATATTAAATGAATGTTCAGGATGAATTAATTTAAATGTTTTGATTTGTAATTTGTCCACAGTGTCAGTTAAATACAGAGGACTAGAAAAGAGGGTGTAAACTGGTCTTTTTCCAACACTATTTCTCTTATTATTCAACCAAATCCTATGTTGTGGGTACTCAAATGAATCGTCTCACTGAGACGATTCTTTTTAGTTACCCACAACAAAGGGTTTGAATGTCAAACAAGGGCACCGCAAAACTGATGCATCCCCTCGGTATTCAATCATCACATCGAGTTGTGTTGTGATTGAAAATAATAGAACTACTATTTTGCCTTAAAAAGAGTTGTTTCCTTGATCAAAACAAAATTTATCTTATCATATCAAGTGACATCTACTGGTCAATAAACTGCTATATGGCCCTCAGTACCATGAACTATTTTTATAATTATTACATGACAATATACTTAAATGTAATGATCTGCCAAGAGATGATCAGTGTAGGGTGGTCACATTTTGATTGTTGATATGGGAAAATAGTCAAAGTCCAATTTTGACCTTGACCTTTAATATATGACCTTGAAAGTGAATAGGCTTGCCATATACTAACCAAGTTTGGTTAAGATCGGTCGAAGGATGTTCAGTGTAGAGTGGTCACAAGGTTGTTACGGATGGACACACAAACAATTGGAAAATAGTCAGTCCAATTTTGACCTAGACCTTTAACCTTGAAAATACATATACTAACTGTATACCAAGTTTGGTTAAGATCGGTTGAAGGATGTTCAGTGTAGAGTGGTCACAAGGTTGTTACGGACGGCCCCCGTTACTATATCCCCTCGCAAACTTCGTTACCGAGTGGATAATAAAGATTTTAGAACATGACAAATTACCCTTATCTAGAGCTCTGGTTAAATGCATATGTTGTTAAAGTATTTTGTCCCAAAAAATCCAATTCTCTGGAGAAGTCTCAATAATTGATGTATCACCAAACATTTGATCAATTACAGGTATTTAAGCATATCTCTGGAGTTAAATTACCACTATAAAAGATCTATGGCTTGTCAGAATTCTGTTTTTTATCCTTGCTGTTAACTTAATTACCTGGTATGCCTCCCAATATAAAAGAAATATTAATTAAAAAATATATATATATATCATAGGTGGAGATTTGACGGATTTAACCCTTACCCACATATGGACTCTTTCTGAGCCTCTTAAGCAGTCAACAACTTTTTAAAACATTGTGGCGAAAAGAGACATTGCTCATAATGAGCAATATGTTCTTTTACCACCATGTTTTCAACTTTATCAAATAAAATGTTCTTTCATTTTCAAAAAGTTTCCTCATTTTTGACGTTATGTTTTCAAAGTTGTCTGCAGCAGATTTGTTGTCTGTGGGAAAAAGGTTACAAGCATTCATATTTTGGAAAATAGTACAATAAGGTAAATTAAACTATATATTCTAGCCAAATATGTCACAATTGATTAATTTAATTATTACCTTGCAGCAAATATGTTTTTAGCAATATATATACGTACCTTATTATGCTTTGAAAATATCTGAGGAAAAAGATGTAACTTTTAGATAATTTAAAGCTTTACAATTATACAATTTATAACTTTCTTGGAAAAGGAATAATTGGCGCTTATCATGAGCAATTTAACAATTTGTCACCTGGTCCATATGTCATAGCTTTTTTTAAAAATTTCAAAATCAATATTATAAAATTAACATAATTTTGTTATCCCATTTTATACCGACTAAGTAAGTATTTAATCCTTTCCCTCATATGACAATTCTGCAGCAGACGACTTATAGCAGATGACCTATGACTAAAAGTGGAAAACATTGTTGCAAAAGGAGAAATTGCTCATTTTGAGCAATTTCTTCTTTTGTCACTATGTTTTCAAAAAGCCTTCTGCTGCCGAGGCATCAGAAAGCGTCTATATGAGGGAAAGGGTTAATATCATTCTATGTGAGCTTCTGTAGCAGATCATTAACCCTTTCCCACATAGAACTAATCGGCATCAGAGGACTTTTGGTAAAACTATGAAAACGTTCTATAAATGAAAGAATAATTAATGAATAGAGTTGAAAATGTCGTGGAAAAAAGAATAAATTGTCACAATCTTTTCAAAAGTTGTGTGTTACAAAGTGTCTGTTTGCGGGAAAGGGTTAAATTATTCAAATATTTTGTTGTTGGATACATAATATCCGTAATTTCTCCTTTTTCATCAATGTATTTTTATTAAAATTTAATTGTCTGCTATAATGGCGTTAAAATTCATTTTTTGAATAGTAAAAGGGATTAAGTTTAACAATTTTAAAGGTGCCTGGCCCTATGCCAATATGAACTAAAATGGTCTTTGACTCTGTTAGAGCTATCTTAATGATCAAAGACTGTTTGCACACACAAGCGTCAACATTTTACTTTATAATTGGACAAACTTCTTTCAGATCACTGCGAAAAACTTTTCACTTTTCCAATCACCTCTCACAAGATTTTTGGTTAGATCTTCAAAAATCAATCAAGAAACCTTTGAGCCTTTTACGTGATATATATGAGCCGTTCCACGAGAAAAACAACAACTTTATGGACTCTTCGTAATGTATCGACCCAGATCAGCCTGCGCAGTCCAATCAGGCTAATCTGGACCTAAACATTCCATCTCAGGGGGATAGGGAGGTATAGAGTAATGAGTCCTGAAAGAGAAAAGTAACAGGAGGCGAAAAATGTCTTTCAGGGTGACATGTTTAGGCTGATCCGGATCGATACTTTGCGCAGAGTCCACACTGTTGTTTTTCACTTGGAACGGCTCATAATTATGGTATCAATCTTAGTAATTAAGTATTATTTACTTTTCAAAATTGATGTATCATATGAACGAATTTCTGTAAAGTTGGCTGCTTAACCCTTTCCATCATACAACAATTCTGCAGCAGACGACTTTGAACATATTTTGTCAAAGAATGGAAAATCTCTATAATTGAATGGATGACCTATGACTAAAAGTGGAAAACATTGTGGCAAAAGGAGAAATTGCTCGTTTTGTGCAATTTCTTCTTTTGTCACTATTTTTCAGAAAGCTGTCTGCTGCTTAGGTGTCAGAAAGCGTCTATATGAGGGAAACGGTTAACAAGAATGGTCAAATGAAGTAATATCCAAAAGTGTAAGTCACTGCCAAGAGAGAGACAAAAAACTACAGCCAATTTGCAAGACATTAAAAATCTTTCCTCATAATGCTTTCAAACAGATAAATTTTATCAGGTTAAAAAAATACAACTAGATTGCAAGTACTGTAACGCAAAGATATGATAATATGGGTCCATCTGTGCAGCTTGATAACAGATATGTGAGTGCATATAAGTATTACTTTAATCCTCTCCCAAATACAGACGCATTAATAGATTTGCCTGCGGCAGGTGACATTTGAAAACATTGTGGCAAAAGGGGATTCGCTCATGATGAGGATTTCTTTTTTTTGCTACAATGTTTTTAACACTTATCAATAATTAAACAAACATTTATAGAGATGTTATATATTTTGGCTAGTTGTTTTCAAAGTCGTCTGCAGTTACTGTAGCTTTTTTGTATGAGGGAAAGGGTTTATCTTATAATATTATTTCTGTAAAGTTGGCTGCTTAACCCTTTCCCTCATACAACAATTCTGCAGCAGACGACTTTGAACATATTTTGTCAAAGAATGGAAAATCTCTATAATTGAATGGATGACCTATGACTAAAAGTGGAAAACATTGTGGCAAAAGGAGAAATTGCTCGTTTTGAGCAATTTCTTCTTTTGTCACTATGTTATCAAAAAAACGTATGCTGCTGCATCTAGCAGCTGTACATGAGTGTGTGATGTAACTAAACATACTGTGACAAGTATGGTAAACATTATGAGTAACTTCTCCTTTTGACTTATTAATGATTTCAAAAGTCATCTACAGCTAAATAATGCATCAACATTTTTCTGCATATGGAAAATTAAAAGGCTCTTTAAGAAAAATATGCAGAGCTCTAAATAAGGGGCGTTTTGCCTAATATCCTTATTTGACCATCTAAAGCTACAGTCACAACGAAGCCGGACCCAACACGGGGCACCCCGGATTAGCACAGAACACCCCAGATCAAGAGATATCTTGATCCGGGATGATCCTGGGTGAAAATGAGTCGCAAAACATCATCACCCCGTACTAGCCCGGACCCAATACTGCACTACAACATATCAACATGGAGCCAACACGATCTGACCCCGATTCCACCACAACAGCGCCACAGATCGTCCCAGAATGAACCGGACCGTCCCGGATCAGCTACAGACTGTCCCAGACCCAACACGGGTCCCAGACCCAACATGGACGGCCCCAGATCCAACACGACATGCTGGATTGCCCAGATCACCAGTGCCGTGACGGATCTTCCCAGAGCCAACATGGCCGCTACACTGAACGTCCCGGACTACTCTGGATTGAAAAATCCTCCTAGATGTCCCGGATGACCATGGCAATTTTAAACAGTTTTAAATTTGCTGGGGTGGTGTCCCAGACCATGACGGACAATACAGGATCATCCCGGATAGGCCTGGACCCAATGCAGATCAAACACGGATCTGACCCCGGATCGGCCAAATTTCAGTCCGGGACGCTCCGGGACAGGGGCTTAAACCTATGTTGTGTGTACTCAAAATAATCGTCTCAGGGTTTGCTTTAATAATTAAAATCACAGAAATTGTGGGGGAAAGAGCTGAATACCCCGCCTTATGCGGGCCTCTGAATATGTAATCCATATTGACAATAGGATATATTGGTCCGATACAAAGTTGAAAAAAAAATGTGTGAAAATACAAATTTTGTTTTTTCTAAAATGCTTTGAAACAAATTCTTCTACAAAATTGTCAAAATTCATCTAGATCATGCAGGGATATGGGAAACTTACAGGATAAATTTAAGAGGTATGTTAATGATCTCTTTTTGCCTGGAAATGTCTAGCACAGACAGCACAAAGAAAACTCATGGGGAACCAATTAAAATAGTTTCAAGCATATGCATTTTGAGGTCAAAGGCAATTCATAGTTCAAGGTCATATATAAGTAACTATGAAAACAGAAACTGTGTATAAATTAGTGAGAAATCATAAGTGGACAACTTTGAACACATCAAGGCAAAACTCTTCATTTATGTAAATACACTTTAAGAATAGGGTTGATCATTATGTGAAAAAGGAGAAATTCCTCATGATACATGTGCAACTTTCTCCATTTCCTACAATGTTTTCAAATTTTATCTGCTGTAAAGGCTTAACCTTTTCCAACATACTGTTACAGATGCTTTCTGATGCCTAAGCATCAGAAAACTTTTGAAAACATCGTGACAAAAGGAGAAATTGCTCACGATTTTCCATGTTTTAGCCAAGACTTTTTAAAAGTTGTCTGATGCATATTTGTTGCATGTGAGAAAGTGTTACAAATGCAACTGCATGTGGGAAAGGTGTTTAAACATAAGACTTATTTCGTTTAAGTTATACATGTTTTTTGTTTGCAAGCACTGACAAGAACAGTTTTCAAATGGATGTGATTGTGTGTGATATTATACATTGAAAAGTCTGATTGAATAGACTGACAACTGACAAATAATTTCAAAGATTTATGGCTATGAATGGATAACATTATTGAGCTAAAAAAGACAGCACTCAAAATTTTTGTTAGCCAAGTTTGAACGCATCTCGAGCAGAAAACTTCAGAAAGCATGATGAGCAATTTATCCTATTGCCACAACGTTTTAAAATTCAACTAATTTCAATAATTATACACTTTCAATTTTCCTCACTTTTGCCTAGATACCTACTAGTTGTCTACTGCATTTTTGTTGTTGAATGTTCAGGGTAAAGGGTTAACTGTTTTGGAATTTGTTGTTTGATTTTCCTTCTTTTATGACAATGGCTAAATCTATTACAACACATTGGAAGATTACATCATTGTTATTTGGTTAAGCTTATATATGTTAGGGTTATATCACCTTCTTAGTTCTATAGGTGTGTATCTCACATCACTATCCTTTTTAAATTGCCATTAGTCTTCAAATAGACAGGCTTGTTGGTACTTGATAGTATTTGCTTGAACACGACCCTAAGGAAATATTGCAGGGCTTTCAACTTAGAGTGTTATCAACGATAAAGCATCCTTTATTCTTTTCCATCATACAATAAATCATCAGAGGATGACTTTGAAAACATTTAGGCAAAAGTATTGAAAATCTCTATTTATGAGGGTATATGAGCCGTCCCGCCAGAAAACCAACATTGTGGACTCTACGTAATGTATCGACCGGATCAGCCTTAGCATGACGCGCAGGCTTACCCAGATAGACACCTTTCGCCTCCTGTGGATTTTCTGTTTCAGGAATCATTACTCTATACCTCTATCCTCCTGAGAAGGAATTACGCAGAGGCCATAATGTTGGTTTTCTCACGGGAATGGCTCATATTACATTTGGAAAGAGTTGAAAACATTTTTGCACAGAAGAAATTGCTCATCATATATATGTCTGCATTTGCAAAACAATCTGTATTCGTGACATCTTATACATCCACAAAATGATGACTACATCTGGAAAATTGAATATATCATTTGAATATAGTTTAAAGCATGATCGATGGCTTATAATATAAGTCAATTCTCCTTTTGCCATCATGTTTTCCAAGACAACTGCTGTAGATGAGTCATGTGTATTTGCATGTGGGAAAGGGTCAACGTTTTTTCCCTAAGGCTGATACAGATGATGATTACTCCTTTTGCTAGAATGTTTTAACTTCATTTGATAAATGTTCTTTCATTTATAGGGAGTTTCAATGTGATTTATTAAACATTTTCAAAGTCGTCTGCTGCAAATTTGTTGTATGTGGGGAAGGGGTTTACCGTTACTCACTGGTTTGAGTGTATAACTCTTATGATACCATATACAGAGGTCCAGATAAGGAGTGGTAAACAGCTGTTTTCCCCACAATATCTCTCTTATAATCCAAGCAAATCCTATGTTGTGGGTACTCAACAGAATCGTCTCGTTGAGACGATTCTTTTGAGTACCCACAACATAGGGTTAGAGGGTCAAATATGGATTTTAGAACATGTAAAACACCCCTTATCTAGAGCTTTGCATATATGTTAGTAAGTAAATCATATGAAGAAGAGAGTTAGAATACTTTACCTTGACATTTTCAATGACAACAGAATTTCCTTTAACTGTCACTATTTCCTGCGAACCTTCATTTTTTTCCCTGAAAAAACAAAACAAATGAAAATGTACCATAATTAGAGACAGTTTCCATGACGTAGTGGCTAGGATGTCCACCTCGGGAGCGGGAAACCAGGGCTTGAACCTGGCTCAGGACATATCAAAGACTTTAAAAGGGGAAGAAATGGATTCCCTCCTTAATTGGCTCTCAGGGTTGCGTGGATAGCAACTGCTAACAAGTCGTCTGCTGCAGAATTGTTGTATGAGGGAAAGGGTTAATCCTTTCCCACATACAACAAATATGCTGCAGACAACATTAAAAGCATCTTGTTAAATATATGGTAAACCTTTAATCACAGAATAGAGTTGAAAACATAGTGACCAAAGGAGAAATTGCTCATCATGTGAGGGAAATCTCTCTTATATGCAGATGCCATTGTGACTAAAGAATAGCAACTTCTTCTTTTGCAACAATGATTTCATCTTTATCCAGTAGTCAAATTTTCATTTATAGAGAATGTCATTATCTTTGCCAAGATTTATTATCTTTGTCTATTTCCAGGAATGTTGCAATTCAATGAAACAAATAATTATTTAACCCTCCCTCATACGACAATTCTGCAGCAGACAACTTTGAACGTATTTTGTCAAAAAAAGTGGAAAACATTGTGGCAAAAGGAGAAATTGCACGTTTTGTGCAATTTCTTCTTTTGTCACTATGTTTTCAAAAAGCTGTCTGCTTCAGAGGCGTCAGAAAAGCATCTATATGAGGGAAGGGTTAATACATCCGTTACAAAGGGCCTTGATAAAAAAAAAAGAGTGTGCAATAGGGAGTAATACTTATCATGTGTTTATAGTTTGCCTTTTCATAAAATGTTTTCAATCCTAGATGTTTCAAAATACATGTAATACATTTTGTTAATTTTGTCATTTTCTTTCTTCGCAATCACTTTCCAAAAAAAAAGAGTTAAACATGATCAAATTCATATCAGGAAATTTTATTTTGTTTAAACATGTGATCAAGGGGCTAAACAAATGTTACACTAATTTGTTCTACAACGTGGATTAAATATGAAATTAACTATATCAGGAAACAGACACACAAAGTCGGAAATTTTCGTCTGCAGGAATCAAAACATATGTACCAGAGACATCTGTATAATCTAATTATAACCATAGAAACACTCTCGCGTGTGGGAAAATGCACTCACGTGCATTGCTACATTACTGGGTTTAAATGAATTGCATCTTATGTTTCATCGTGCAAATATGAACTTCCATCAAATAACTTACTTTTCTACTAAAGGCCGCACCCTGACGGCAACTCGGATAGTTGACATGTCTATCCTATTTCGTACATTTTAAATAATAATCCGACGGAATATAAATATACACAAACTATTTTCCACGCACACGAACATACTATCCCATACACATAATAACTAATACAAAACTGCCGAAGTTTTGCCCGATTTAAACGTGTATGTATATAGCGCTGCCCTTCTTTACTACACGCAATAGTTTATCAAGGGGAAACCTCCAGGTCCGAAATGGTTAGATCTCGAAACTCGATATCGCGTTTTTAAATTCATTATTAATATTGTAAGGTTTGGAAACAATTGAAATTGCGCAGGTTATTGGGGAATGGAAGAATAGCATAGGAATTAAATACTGCCCCAATGATTTTAATCCTTTAATCTGTCTTATTGAGCTTACCTTTACAGTTTTACTCGCTTAAACTTTTACCACGTGATTATCCAATATGAAACATTTGGCGGGAAAATATGACATCTATAGAATCCACAAGATGTCTCTTTCATGATCAATATTTATTTTTATTGTTGTACGTGCCACTGAAGCAGACAATGTATGAACATGTATCGTATCAAGAGTAAAATTGCCCGTAATAAGCAGTTTTTCCTTTTGCCACAATTGTTAACTATACAATCAATATATAATTTCACTTTCATTTATAAATATTTTAACAATATTTAGTCGAGATTTTTTCAAAGTATTTTTTTACAGATTTGATGTGTGTTGAATATTTAAAAAATATTTGCATTTGTAGATTCAGGAAGAAATAAAATGCAATAAATGTTTGAAGAATGTATAGCTTTACTATAACTCGGGTTGGATCCCGGTCGAGTTGAGCCATTAATATTTAAAAAAAAAAAAGTAGTTATGGATTCACGCCTTGGTCTCATCGGAATCTGCACATGTTGATAGAAGGTTATAATAAGGTACTATAAGTAAAAGGTGGACCGTGTGGATCTGGATAAGACTGAGCTTATGTACATACCAGGAATAATTTGTTTGATTGAAAAGTTTGACCCTTTAAGTAGTTTTTGCCTGCGTCATGGTACTCATTAGTGCCTTGTGTACGTATTACTCGACAATATTGACGCGAGCCTGACATTTGTGAAAAATATGTATATATGAGCCGCTCCACGAGAAAACAAGCATTGTGACTATGCTTAAAGTATCGACCCGGATCAGCCTAAGCATGCCGCGCAGGCTTACCCGGACAGACACTGTTTGCCTCCTGTGGATTTTCTGTTTCAGGGATCATTACTCTATACCTCTATCCCCTGATACGGAATGTGTCGGCCCGGATTAGCCGGCGCGGACTGCGCTGATCTGGTTGATACATTACGCAGATCCATAATGTTGGGTTTCTATTTCCCACAAACAACAAATCTGCAGGAGACGTATTTGAAAACATCTCAACAAAAATATGGTAAATCTCTAAATGGAAAGTTAAATTATTGAAAAGAATAGAAAACATGGTGGCTAAAAGAAAAATTGCTCATGAGGAATTTCTCCTTTTGCCTCCGTGTTTTCAATCGCCAGGTGCTAACGATGCTTCAAAATGCGGAATGGGATAATAAATGCGACTGTCTATTTGAGATAACTGGTATATGCACGTGGCGTATTAAAATGAAAACGGGTTATTTCCCTTTGAAAATCGCCGATTCATTAGTCGCCGAGCAGAAGCCCGCGACTTATATTTTTAATGACATGGGAGGACGAGTTGTTAATGAGATTTTTTTTATTAAATGTCACGAACATATTACAATTGCGTTTGTTTAAAAACACTAAGTTATGACACTCTTAAAATGAAATAAATATTCCGATGTTTTAAGTATTTGCAGTTTCTTTATTTTATTAACTCGCATTTATGTTTTTTTGTTTTATTTACGAAGACAAAACAGTCCCTATTAGACTTGCAGTAGACTGTTATGTGTCAATATCGAGATAACAATCACGTCGAATACTTCTTTTAATAGCAATTTTAACTTACTGAATGTTATTTTTCATGTTCAAAGAGATGTCTTGATTTGTGATGAATGCATTTGATAATGTTTATCCATGTATATTTAAAATATGAACGTTTCTAAGCTAAAACTGTAGATCACGTGACTGCGTAGATCAATCTCCTTTGCAGCCGTTCTTTACACTCACTTACAAATAGTTAATTATAGGTGATTTAACTTTTTTATTTGGTTCGAAATAAATGAAGAAAAAAGAAAAAAATGTGAGATAAAACTGGTTTTAATAGAACAATTTACTTTGAATGAACATTCTCTGCCTATAACAAAGAGAGTGCAAAGAACGACAACTCTGCGAAGAAGAATAGTCCACGAATCGGGTCTTTCGTACACAATTATTTCGTCCTTGACAAGTTTAAACGTGTCATTAGATTCCCTACAGGCATTTTGCTTGCAATTTGCATATTGTTATGCATCACTGACACAAGGGCGCTCATCGTAGGGTTCAGTCTATGTTCGAAATTAAGTTTGAAATTATACAACAATTTCAATGAAATTTAACTGTTTAGCTGATATTATATTTCGAGGGTGGTCTAAATTTATAAATATTGGACTACATTTAAACATTTGTCAAAGTATGATATAATTTGGATGAAACAGAGAAAACTCATGTCTTCAGCGATTTAACCCTTTTCTCATTGTTTTAAAAGTAAATTGCTGCAAAGGTGTCCAATTTTTGACTTTAATAGGGGAAATGTAAAATGACGTGCTATGCATGCACATCCTAAATTAACTGTTTTGTGGTTTTATTGATAAATAAAAAAAATCAAATATTCTGACAAACATCTTGAAAATTGTATGTGGAATTTACAAATCTTATAATTATTCCTTAATGAAAGCACTGTATACTTCTAAGACTAATGATTGGCAAGATTCGTCACAAAAAAATGCAAGTTATGATACATTTTCACTTGACCCCACGCCTGATGTTCCAATATGCCCCTCAGTTGATAACTGTTTTTTCAACTATTATGCATAACTGCAGTATGGATTCTTTCTCTTGTAAATACTTATATAACTGATTGCTCTTTGTCTACTGGCTTCTCTCCATATGAGCCATTTCCGCGAGAAAACCAACATCGTGGTCTCTGCGTAAATTATCGATCCGGATCAGCCTAAGCATACCGCGCAGGCTAACCCGGACACACACTTTTCGCCTACTGTGGATTTTCTGTTTCAGGAATCATTACTCCATACCTCTATCCCCCTGATACGGAATGTGTCGAACCGGATAAGCCTGCGCGGACTGCGCAGGATTATATGGGTCGATACATTAATCTGAGTTCATAATATTGTTTTTTTCGTGGAACAGCTCATATGTAACTGTCTGGAGAAACATTTTACGCTTCACCCAATGTACGATATTAGTTATACAAGCTATGTCATTACAGTTCTTCAACCCGATATCTTTGAGTCTACTAGGCTTTCTTTTGTCAGGTGGTGTCCGCCTAACAACTACTTTGGAGCAATGGCCTCTTCTCATTCTCTGTGAAGACATTACCCATTCCCCTCCAATCAAATTTCTACAAATACTGCGGGGATGTTGCGACAGTCTTTTCTCGTTAAAAGATATTTAATTGAAATCTTGTTTGGGCAACATATTCACAGATCGCTGTAGAAGCTAAGCTATCTAACGCTATCATGACTATCACATACATGGGTAAAATTCAGTTTCTCACAATGTTTCCATAAGTGGCCTCTATCCACGAAATGTCTCAACTTATTTTGATAGCAATATTTAGGACTTTTCGCCAGTGAAAATTCAGGTCAGTCTAAACAGTTTCATAAGGATCTCCTCAGTTCGCTACTTCGACAAACACGCACCATGTACGTGTCTCTAGATACCATAAAACACACGAACAGAGAACCACAACCATACAGAATGCAATTTGATATGCTCCTGTACAGCAGCGATAGCTAAGTCGCTAACGATCGCCTCGGCGGTGTAGTGGTATCTAGAGAGTTAGCCTCGGGTATGGGAGGCAGTGGGTTCGATTCCTAACCGGGTAATACCAATGACTTTAAAAATGGTAGTGGTAATGGCTTTTCCTTCCAAATTCTTGGCGCTCAGGACTATAGCTGACTCGCTGGTGTCAGGATAACGGGACCAGTAGTACTGTTTACGTTTTATATTATTACAATTGTATCAATTTACAACCGTTGACAGCCAGTCTGCGATCGGTCGCCTAAAATCGCCAACCACTTGAAAACCGTTCGGCCGACATTCTTACCGACATGGGATTAGTAAAAGGTTCTTGTACAACAACCCGTGTTAAACACGGACACCCCCTTACAACAACCCGTATTTCACGGACACACCCCTTTACACCATAAGGACACATGTTGACGCTTCTGCAGCAAAGGTGCTTGTACAACAACCCGTGTTGAACACGAACACACCCCTTTACACCATAAGGACACATGTTGACGCTTCTGCAGCAAAGGTGCTTGTACAACAACCCGTGTTGAACACGGACACACCCCTTTACACCATAAGGACACATGTTGACGCTTCTGCAGCAAAGGTGCTTGTACAACAACCCGTATTAAACACGGACACACCCCTTTACACCATAAGGACACATGTTGACGCTTCTGCAGCAAAGGTGCTTGTACAACAACCCGTATTAAACACGGACACACCCCTTTACACCATAAGGACACATGTTGACGCTTCTGCAGCAAAGGTGCTTGTACAACAACCCGTGTTGAACACGAACACACCCCTTTACACCATAAGGACACATGTTGACGCTTCTGCAGCAAAGGTGCTTGTACAACAACCCGTGTTGAACACGGACACACCCCTTTACACCATAAGGACACATGTTGACGCTTCTGCAGCAAAGGTGCTTGTACAACAACCCGTATTAAACACGGACACCCCCCTTTACACCATAAGGACACATGTTGACGCTTCTGCAGCAAAGGTGCTTGTACAACAACCCGTATTAAACACGGACACACCCCTTTACACCATAAGGACACATGTTGACGCTTCTGCAGCAAAGGTGCTTGTACAACAACCCGTATTAAACACGGACACACCCCTTTACACCATAAGGACACATGTTGACGCTTCTGCAGCAAAGGTGCTTGTACAACAACCCGTATTAAACACGGACACACCCCTTTACACCATAAGGACACATGTTGACGCTTCTGCAGCAAAGGTGCTTGTACAACAACCCGTATTAAACACGGACACACCCCTTTACACCATAAGGACACATGTTGACGCTTCTGCAGCAAAGGTGCTTGTACAACAACCCGTATTAAACACGGACACACCCCTTTACACCATAAGGACACATGTTGACGCTTCTGCAGCAAAGGTCCTTGTACAACAACCCGTGTTGAACACGGACACACCCTTACAACAACCCGTATTAAATACGGACACACCCCTTTACACCATAAGGACACATGTTGACGCTTCTGCAGCAAAGGTACTTGTACAACAACCCGTGTTGAACACGGACACCCCATTTTACACCATAAGGACACATGTTGACGCTTCTGCAGCAAAGGTGCTTGTACAACAACCCGTGTTGAACACGGACACACCCCTTTACACCATAAGGACACATGTTGACGCTTCTGCAGCAAAGGTGCTTGTACAACAACCCGTATTAAACACGGACACACCCCTTTACACCATAAGGACACATGTTGACGCTTCTGCAGCAAAGGTACTTGTACAACAACCCGTGTTGAACACGGACACACCTTTTACACCATAAGGACACATGTTGACGCTTCTGCAGCAAAGGTACTTGTACAACAACCCGTATTTAACACGGACACACGCTTTACACCATAAGGACACATGTTGACGCTTCTGCAGCAAAGGTGCTTGTACAACAACCCGTATTTAACACGGATACACGCTTTACACCATAAGGACACATGTTGACGCTTCTGCAGCAAAGGTACTTGTACAACAACCCGTATTTAACACGGACACACGCTTTACACCATAAGGACACATGTTGACGCTTCTGCAGCAAAGGTGCTTGTACAACAACCCGTATTTAACACGGACACACGCTTTACACCATAAGGACACATGTTGACGCTTCTGCATCAAAGGTACTTGTACAACAACCCGTGTTGAACACGGACACACCCCTTTACACCATAAGGACACATGTTGACGCTTCTGCAGATGGTCCTTGTACAACAACCCGTGTTGAACAAGGACACACCCTTACAACAACCCGTATTAAACACGGACACACCCCTTTACACCATAAGGACACATGTTGACGCTTCTGCAGCAAAGGTACTTGTACAACAACCCGTGTTGAACACGGACACACCCCTTTACACCATAAGGACACATGTTGACGCTTCTGCAGCAAAGGTGCTTGTACAACAACCCGTGTTGAACACGGACACACCCCTTTACACCATAAGGACACATGTTGACGCTTCTGCAGCACAGGTGCTTGTACAACAACCCGTATTAAACACGGACACACCCCTTTACACCATAAGGACACATGTTGACGCTTCTGCAGCAAAGGTACTTGTACAACAACCCGTGTTGAACACGGACACACCCTTTACACCATAAGGACACATGTTGACGCTTCTGCAGCAAAGGTACTTGTACAACAACCCGTATTTAACACGGACACACGCTTTACACCATAAGGACACATGTTGACGCTTTTGCAGCAAAGGTGCTTGTACAACAACCCGTATTTAACACGGACACACGCTTTACACCATAAGGACACATGTTGACGCTTCTGCAGCAAAGGTACTTGTACAACAACCCGTATTTAACACGGACACACGCTTTACACCATAAGGACACATGTTGACGCTTCTGCAGCAAAGGTGCTTGTACAACAACCCGTATTTAACACGGACACACGCTTTACACCATAAGGACACATGTTGACGCTTCTGCAGCAAAGGTACTTGTACAACAACCCGTGTTGAACACGGACACACCCCTTTACACCATAAGGACACATGTTGACGCTTCTGCAGCAAAGGTGCTTGTACAACAACCCGTGTTGAACACGGACACACCCTTTACACCATAAGGACACATGTTGACGCTTCTGCAACAAAGGTGCTTGTACAACAACGCGTGTTGAACACGGACACACCCTTTACTACATAAATATAAATGTTGATGTTTCTGCAGCAAAGGTGCTCGTACAACAACCCGTGTTGAACACGGACACACCCTTAACTACCTAAGGACACATGTTGACACTTCTGCAGCAAAGGTGCTTGTACAACAACCCGTGTTGAACACGGACACATCCTTTAATACATAAAGACACATGTTGACGCTTCTGCAGCAAAGGTGCTTGTACAACAACCCGTGTTGAACACGGACACACCCATTACTACATAAGGACACATGTTGACACTTCTGCAGCAAAGGTGCTTGTACAACAACCAGTGTTGAACACGGACACATCCTTTAATACATAAAGACACATGTTGACGCTTCTGCAGCAAAGGTGCTTGTACAACAACCCGTGTTGAACACGGACACATCCTTTAATACATAAAGACACATGTTGACGCGTCTGCAGCAAAGGTGCTTGTACAACAACCCGTGTTGAACACGAACACACCCCTTTACTCCATAAGGACACATGTTGACGCTTCTGCAGCAAAGGTGCTTGTACAACAACCCGTGTTGAACACGAACACACCCTTTACACCATAAGGACACATGTTGACGCTTCTGCAGCAAAGGTGCTTGTACAACAACCCGTGTTGAACACGAACACACCCCTTTACACCATAAGGACACATGTTGACGCTTCTGCAGCAAAACACTGACAAAAGGAGAAACATTTTGCCACATTGTTTTCAACTCTATTCAATGAACACACTTTAATTTGAAGCGATTCAGCATTTTTTGTCTAAATTTAGTCTGCCGCATATTTATTGTATGTGGGAAAGGGGTTAATTGTTCACATCCAGCATTAATTAGAACACACACAACATAACTAAACATCAAACAACAGTTATGAATTTATTCTGCAATTCATATACAACATTTTGATATCATTGCAAATTAAACAACATTTACATCTAGTGTCTGATGCGACGAACTCGTCTACTGTCATTTAACAGCTGAAATAAAAAAAAAGTGTAGAATTTCTTCCATCACATTTTGTGATTGTAGAAAAAGAACTTATTTACTGAAATTGGTAATAAATGGAGTAATAAAAGGAACTACTATTGAAAGCAGAGTAAAACACAATACAAACAATCCCAAATTGACATTAAAACAAAGGAAAAAGTCCAGCACTGATCTGATGTCAACTGGTGTCTGAATACGTAAAGGGTAAGCCCCCAAATGTTCCCAAATGTCGTCTGTTGGAGATGCGTCAAAATGCGTTTACAAGAGGGAAATGGTTAAATAATTAATAAGATGTATAAACTTAGCATACCTGATCAACGTCGTTACATAGGATTTACACACTGGAACCCACATCCTTCAATACAACACTTCTGGTTCTTCTGGCAACCTTGGTCGCTTCCACATTTTGGGGCACACAGATGAAACCCAACAACATTAACCGAATTGGGAGGGCAAAAGCCCGGCTTATTCCCTGTAAACATAAAGGCATTGAAAGGTAGATTCATTTGCTGGTTTGTTTTTGCATTTATTTTTTCGTTTAACTTTAAAGTTAAATGAGATCACTTCATGGTTTTCAGTGCTTAAATATAGTTCACTATGGACCAGGAAACCATATTCCATTTATAATACAAAAACATTGCTCGTGCCCTAGGATCAAGAAAAACCAGTTTCAACGACTAACGTGCATCTTCTGATAAACAAAAGTAGAAGTGTTGCCCAACTTGTTGTACGTCATTGTAACCTGAAATAATGACAACGTCATTGTAACTTTAAAGTGTGCCAACGTCAATGTAATTCTAACTGATGCCAACGTCAATGTAATTATAAATGATGCCAACGTCAATGTAATTCTAACTGATGCCAACGTCAATGTAATTATAAATGATGCCGGCGTCAATGTAACTCTAAATGATGCCAACATCAATGTAACTTAAAATAATATCAACATCAATGTACTTCTAAAAATGCCAACGTCAATGTAACTCTAAATGATGCCAACGTCAATGTAACTTAAAATGATATCAACATCAATGTAACTCTAAATGATGCCAACATCAATGTAACTTTCAATGCTACCAACGTCAATGTAACTCTAAATGATGCCAACGTCAATGTAACTTTAAATGATGCCAACGTCAATAACACTTTAAATTATGCAAATGTCAATGTAACTCTAAATGATTCCAACGTCAATGTAACTTTAAATGATGCCAACGTCAATAACACTTTAAATGATGCAAATGTCAATGTAACTCTAAATGATGCCAACGTCAATGTAACTTTAAATGATGCCAACGTCAATGTAACTTTAAATGATGCCAACGTCAATGTAACTTTAAATGATGCAAATGTCAATGTAACTCTAAATGATGCCAACGTCAATGTAACTTTAAATGATGCCAACGTCAATGTAACTTTAAATGATGCCAACGTCAATAAAACTTTAAATGATGCAAACGTCAATGTAACTATAATTGATCCCAACGTCAATGTAACTTTTAATGATGCCAAACCAGAGAGGCAATAAGATCCCAACTCGCCAGAAGCGGCCTATATTTTAAAATCCTCCCCAATAATTATAACTTGATGAAACCCCACTGACTCACTCTTCCAAACGCACCACAATTTTGCAGCAGATGAATTTGAAAGTATCTAGAGACAAATATGGAAATTCTCTTTAAAAGGTTCATCATTGAGAAAAGAGGAAACACATTTTGACAAAGGGAGCAATTGCTTCCTATTTGTTACAATGTTTTCAAAAATCGTCTGCTGCAGATGCGTCAAAATGGGGCTGTGAGTTGGAAAAGGTTAGAACAGAGTACCTTTTAGGACATAATCCACTGAAAAGCATACAATTAAAACTATTATCATGACCGCTAGTTTACCTTTATCCACAATCACGCTTCCAGAAGCAACACAAACCATAATGGCTATCAGCATAACAGTGTAAATTTTCATCCTGGATTGATCGTAATTCTGAAAATAATATTAATATGTCGTATATGCAGAATAAGGCAATTTAGAACGAAAGCTGCAGCACACGACCTTGGAAACATCTAGCAGTGAAAATCTCCTTAAAGTTAACTCTTTCAGTGCCAAAGGCAATATTGGGGTTTTTGCAAACAATACTGATTCATGTGAGTCAGCTCGTAACGAGCTATCCCACCTGAAATCAGTATCGTTTGCCATTTAGTTATCAAAATAGTCCAGACTTATTTTACATGAGAAATGGAGACGTCCGATTTTGAACATGGAAGAGTCTACTTTAAACAATTGTGAGCAAACTTTCCTTTCCTTTCCACACATAGATCTCTTTTTTAAACTGTGATGTAAACGTAGCGGCATGTGGGGAAACAGTTAACGTATATGAAACAACTAATGTAAGTTTCGAGCCCAAATAAACCTGAGACCACAGAATGGCCGTATGAGGGAAAGGGTTAACCTATCAACTGATATGTTTGAAATGACGTTTTGGTTCAAACTATTTGAACAAGATTTAAAGACGCTCGCAAAGAAAAGAGCCAGTAACGTACCATATACTGTACGTGTATATGATTTATTAACCCTTTCTCATCTACAGCCGTCTGCTCAGAACGAGCCGTTTCTAACTTTTGTCACAAATTATTTTAATAATTTTATTTATATAGATTTCCCACCTTTTTGAATTGATGGTTGTCACTAGTTATTTTTAACACTTTTATTATCCCCTCGTCAAACAGAGTTTGAGAGGGGATATAGTAACGGGGCTGTCCGTTTGTTCGTTTGTTCGTATGTCCGTATGTCCGTCCGTAACAACCTTGTGACCACTTTACACTGAACATCCTTTGACCGATCTTAACCAAACTTGGTAAACAGTTAGTATATGGCATGGTCTAGAAACCTATTTATTTTCAAGGTCATACGGTCAAGGTCAATGTCAAAATTGGACTTTCCGTCCGTAACAACCTTGTGACCACTCTACACTGAACATCCTTTGACTGATCTTAACCAAACTTGATATACAGTTAGTATATGGCATGGTCTAGAAGGCTTTTTATTTTCAAGGTCATACGGTCAAGGTCAATGTAAAAATTGGACTTTCCGTCCGTAACAACCTTGTGACAACTTTACACTGAACATCCTTTGACCGATCTTAGCCAAACTTGGTATACAGTTAGTATATGGCATGGTCTAGAAGCCTATTTATTTTCAAGGTCATACGGTCAAGGTCAACATTGGACTTTAACTATTTTCCCATATAACAGCCTTGTGACCACTCTACATTGAACATCCTTTGACCCATCTTAACCAAACTTGATTTACAGTTAGTATATGGCAAGGTCTAGAAGCCTATTTATTTTAAAGGTCATAGGGTCAAGGTCAATGTCAAAATTAGACTTTCCGTCCCTAACAACCTTGTGACCACTCTACACTGAACATCCTTTGACTGATCTGAACCACACTTGGTATACAGTTAGTATATGTCAAGGTCTAGAAGCTAATCTTGATCACAAGAGAACTCGATGTGATGATTACATACCGAGGGGATGCATCTTTAATAATTTTATTTATATAGATGTCCCACTTTTTTTGAATTGATGGTTGTCACTAATTATTTTTTAATAATTTTATTCATGAAGATTTCCCACTTTTTTGACTTGATGGTTTCAAAGAAGTCTGCTGCAATTGTGTTGTATGTGGTAAAAGGTTGAGTTTTGACTCATCAAAGAGTAGCAGCATTAATTATTGCCCGATATATACGACATTTGACGCATATCGGCTATGTAGCAGTGAACATTTTAAGAACATTGAGGGGAAAATGAGAAATTGATCATCATTACTGCTTTCTACTATTTATCAAAATAAGTCTTCAATTGTGTTTTCTTTAATTTTATTAAATGTTTATCCATATAGTTTCAAAGAAGACTACTCTAAAAAAAATATCGCCGAAAAACTGCGATTCACCTTGCTAGAAAATATCCACATGGTCCAACTAATGGATTATACTTTGTAAGAATCTGGAAGCATGGCTGATTATAGTTAATATTTCAATTATTATCAATAAAGTGTAACCCTTTCCCACATACAACAATTCTGCAGCAGAAGACTTTGAAAACGCATTCGCCAAAACATAAAATATCTCAACAAGTTAAAATAC
Source organism: Serripes groenlandicus (assembly GCA_031761405.1). NCBI lineage: Eukaryota > Metazoa > Mollusca > Bivalvia > Cardiida > Cardiidae > Serripes > Serripes groenlandicus. The sequence continues at coordinate 52,613,399 of JASEVX010000001.1, forward strand.
AATGATAGAATAAAGTTGAAAATTATCCTGAGAAATGTTTCCTTTTCCACAATGTTTTCATTTGTCGTCTGCTGCAGATACAATGAAATGCGTTTACAAGTGGTGAATTGTAAAATAACGTTCTACAAACGTTAACTAAACGTAAACAAGCAAACACGTGACACATTCAATAGACACTAAAACAGAAACAGAAACATGTCCAGCGAAAAAATCAGTTCTTGTTTCTAATTCTTTCGAGAAAATCAACTACGTTTCATTGGAACGAAGTTGCCCTGCATGCATAGCGTCGATACAGTTACAGCTAGTGTCTGCTGACCGTATCCCGGTAATGTAATATAGTTCATACTTACTGTAACTCCGGGGATAAACTGGTGTTTTGTGTTGTTGACGATTCGTTCATTTTAAACCAAACGTTAAGGTCAAACGGGTAACATCTGTTGCTGGACAACCGACAGCCAAATATCGGTACATCAATAATGGTATGTGTTTGCCCCAAAGAGACGTAACTACTGTTTGTTACAATGAGCGGTTAACGCTGTTTCGAAGTTACTCATTGACGTTAATCGCCACGAGGATAACCTGTCAGTCTTTTAAACTTGTACTAAATGATTTCATAAACATTTGCCAGTTGTTATTTCGCAAACTCAGACAACTTTGACAGAAATGCAGCAAACAGCTTTCGAAATATCGGATGCGATATCTCCTCTTTCCACAATGTGTTTGATATAATTACTTAAAGTTATGAAAAGTTCCATTTGTCATGGTTTTCGATTATTTGAACTAGGGGTTATATAATTTGGAAAATGTCCAGAAAAAGGATGTCAGGCAATTAGTGGAAACACGATTACGTTTTCTAAAATCTAATCAATGACATTTTCAAACAGATCGCATGGTTTTAATCCACTACAATTATTTGTTCGGAATTGCTTCGAATCCAAGAGCAGTCATCTAGTCGGCAAAACTAGTCCAAATTCGCGTATCAATAATCATCTGTCTTTCATCATTGTTAAAAAAGGATAATCAATGTTCACTTTCGTCTCAATGAACGCATTTTGGCAAGGAAATTGAATAGTGTGTTATAGCCGCTTTCAACAATTTGTCAGTACTATCACGGCGTTTACTGGGTAAGTTACCATTACTACTGGTCCATTTATTATGACACCAGTCAGTCAGTCGTAATGCTAACCCCGTAACCCTGAGCGCAAGGATTGAAAGCCATTACTACCATTTTTTTTTATAAAGTCTTCTGTACTTCTGGCTGCTCGTTGAACAGGAAGAACATGCCATATGCACACATCTCAAAGTGCTGCACACTACCAACTCATCCTAGTAGTCCGCCATTTTGGTCACATGATACAATCTGGCGTAGCTTCGACCAGTATTAAGTAGTACACTTTGAAATAAGTGGATATTGTCCTCACATTCCAACATATTTAACGTCCTGTTGGATTGAAACTATTCATTGTGTGTTTCACAAAGTGCCGCAACACACAACGATTGTATATTCTTACACGATGTGATTCATCCTGGAAAGATCTTCTCTACAGTAGAAAAAACGGCGTTAAAACTCAAATAAATGTGAATTTCGCGAGTATTTCCATAATTTTAACGCCGTTTTAAAACAGATTTTCTATTATATCATGTCGGCAAGTTAACTTTGCCATGTGCAGAGCCCCGGTAGCTCAGTCGTTATCGACGCGGGCTGTCGATCTAGCTGTTAGGAGTTCGAACCCAAGCTCGGCCAACATTCTGTCCGACGTTTGACAAAAGTCACAGTGACAAGCGTCACTCGTCTTCCACCACTGGGCTAACAGTCTATGTGCAAAAGATGTTGGAAAGCCAGGCAATACATGAGTAGGTGAACTGGCCGCCATGATAAGACTGAAAAGTTGTTGAAAACGACGTTTAACCACAATCAATCAATACCTGGCTCTCTCTCACCAAACACAATCTTAGCTACCTTCTTAAATCATTAGACTATTTAAACCAATAGCGCTAGTCACATTTCATTTTGAATTTCAGATTGGATGATAATGGTCAATAAATGAAGAGTTCTCGCTACCTGTAACCATTTGTGCATTTCGGTATGGTTATCAATTACAAACATCGCATTTTGGATTACTTTGTCGTCAATAATTGATTTTAATTAATAGATGTTTAACATTTCAATAACTAGACTGATAGAGTATGTATATAAACGAGGCGAGTATAGCGAATTGGGGTCTAAATGCAAATACGTGCAGTGAAGACTCAGACGAGCCGGTGCATCAACACAGTCTCATTAGGGTCTTCACAGTCTGTCTACATGTAAATGTAAATTTGGTTAAAAACTAGGACTGTACCCCGTTTCGTTTTACGCTCAATATAAATAAATGAACAAAATACGGGAAATGAAGAACCTGCTCGTTTTGAGCATTTCGTTTTCCTTTTCCAACACTGATTTTTAAAAAAGCTTGCTTCAAGTTTTATCATTCCTTTAAGGAATCGTGCAGACGGTCCCAAAAGAGTTCCATATTGTTTGCGTCCTCAGGCAGACGCAAATACGTTTTCTGTCGTATCGCCTGGACAGTCTCTAAGGGCATCGATTCCACTGACACCTCCTCTGCCATCACAATGCACAGCAAATTCCGCCCGGTCTGTATTGATTCTATTCGTGCCATATTCATTTCGTATATACACCAGTTACTTTCCAAAAATCCGTCCGACATTATAATCAGCGTTTTTCTGGACGATATTATCGCATTCACTACATTTTCGGCGACATTGTTCCCTGCTCGAAAATCCCGTTCGTGAATAAGAAGCTTCAATCCCCTGTGACCCTCTAGTGCAGCTGTCATTTTCTGTTTCACAAACACTCCCTCGGTTTCGGCATAAGAAACGAAAGCGTCGTATTTGAAGTCGTCATCATCGTCGACGAAAGGCTTGTATCCTTTGTTTTTAATCTTTGACGAATAGTAGAGGTACCAAAGATCCCATCTATATCGGTACAGAATTCCTGATATAACAATAACCACAAAAACACACAAACAACATGATGTGACAGTTATGAGGACACTATATGTCTCACACAGTATGTTCAGATAATCAATTATTTGTTTTGGACTTTTCAATAGCGCAACTGTTCCGTTTTCGTATGAACATCCATAGTGGTATTGATCAACGAATTTGATCTTTGTTTTTGAAATCCAACTGACAAACTTGGCGTTACGGCATTTGCAGGAGAGTCTATTTTCTGATAAATCGACGAAAATATCATAGTTTACATGACTAGCCAGACTATCAAACTGAACACTGATGTCTGGAGTAAGAGTTGTTAAATAGTTGTCGGATACATCAAGATATTGCAAACACACCATGTGACTGATATCAATGTTAAAGATTTCTAGGAGGTTGTTGGCAAGAAAGAGACATTTAATAGACTTTAATCCCGAAAACACATTGCGTGGCAGATGGGACACTTTGTTGTCCGACAGATCTAGCGATTGCAGTTTATGCTGGTGCTTAAACAATGTCCCATTATCTTTCTCGAGTACATATCCAAGTAAATTCCTCGATGAATTCAGATGGGTAAGGTTACTTAAATGCCAGAGAACATCTGGTTCGATATATTGGCAAGAGTTCCACGAAATATCGAGATACGTTAATTTTTCCGCTCCATAGATAGGTCCATTAAGTTTCCAGAACATATTTCTACCCAGTAATAGTTTCTGTAGGTTGTTTGGCTGACATAAACAAATCCCATTGACCTCTAGCCGGACACGCATGTCTCTCAGATCGATATATCGAAGAGAGGCAGGTAGTTGGATTTGCGTCGTATTACGGTAACACTTGTAACAAGAACTGTTTTCATAGACTAGATTATCGTTTTGTACGTTTAACTGTCTGTACATCAGTTCTGAAGATTCATCGTCTCCACAGTCATACGTTTCAGTTCCCAAATAATTGCGTTGTTGAATATATGTAGCGTCAAACAACATTTGTATCTCATTCACATTTTGTTTTGATAAGAGCATTGTGTCAATGTTCGGTACACTAGAATCAAACATAGTAAGATGGAAATATAAACTACGGGTCATCTGATTACCCTTTAATGAAAGAAGTTCCAAAGATGCAGGCAGGTAGGAATATGCATACCAAGCAAAGCCAGCTAAACGATTCGAGTCGAGATATAGATGTTTAATAGTGGTATTCCGAAGCGGTTTTATATCCCGAGAACTTATTCGGGTACAAAATCCAGCACTGTTTTCTATTGCTGAAAGATTTAAAAATTCAACTTTTGTGTTTTGCAAACTGAGCGATATGTTACGCAAACTGCGGAGCGTAAGCAGAGTATTCGACGAAAGATCTAAGCTTTTGAGATGCTTCAGTTCGGAAAAACTTCCCTTTTCTACAGTTCGCACGTTACATTGTCCGTTGATTGTAAGGTGTGTGATTTCCTGAACGTTCACGAACATACCCTGTCTTATTATAGGCAGTAGGCAATTTCCGGTTAATTCTAAAATTTCTAAATGATGTAGCTTAGAGAAGTTTTTGTGGAACCCAGTAGTGTTTGTCCATTCAAAACCGTCAATAGATAAGTTCTCTAACTTGGTCAATTTATCCAGAGCCCATATAGGTATTGAATCGTCCTTTCGTAGCACTACTCCCCCTTGTTCTAAGTGTAAAATTGTAAGCTTTATCAGGGGCATGAATACTTGAGTTGGTAACGTCGTTACATTTAGATTGTTATGTCTTAAATTAAGTATGTGCAATGCATTGAGACCTTCAAAAGAATTGGCATTCACAAACTCGACATCGTTGATAGACAAATCTAACTTGTGTAGACGAAACAAGTTTTTGAACACGCCTGGCTCAATATGTGTTATTTCATTGTGAGTTAAATACAGTTCGAAAGTTTCATTTGGGAATGACTTTGGAATTTCAGTTAAATTCATACTAGAACAGTCAATAACTAGTTCGTCATCACTAGGTCTCGTATAGCAACTGCAGCCATTACAGTCTCTAAATCGTGATGTTTCCCCCAAATCTTCGTTTATATTCAAACTGCTGCATTGTCCCTCTGGACTGTTACATCTAACGAGAACGCCGATGTTGGTCGAAGTCACATGATGTTGAAAGAGACACGTGACTAACAGACATCCAATCAGACGGATTCCTGTGTCTGTCAGCATGATTTCAAAGTTTTGATTTCATCGCTATTTAAAAAAATACATCTGCCAACTTGATCTTACTTTGTCTGAAATAGATTATCGTTGTTAAGCTTTTACCTAATACTTCTATCTTGGATTCGTCTGTTAAAAATGCATTAAAATCAAGAAACATAGGTCTAAATGTCTAAATAAATTGACATAAAAATCGAAATCCGAAAAGGCATATATTTCCTAATATATGTTTTTGTTTTTTCATTTCAATGAAATAAATCTAAAATGCAACATAAATGAGAATAATTTTTTTTTCATAAGAAACACATTCTACAGGGTGGAAGTATTTAGTCCGTCGCCATGTGTATTATTATTAAATCAACGTTAACATTTATAATTCTATATCAGAGATCAGAGATTAGCTTTCTGACATCATTATACTCGGTGACTTTGTAAAAGCAGTCAACTAAGAATGGTTGAACGATTTTCTGATGCCTGAAGATCAACTATGTCCTCGACAGCTAATTTATTTTCTATGCTTCTGTTCACAAAGCTCAGAGACATATATATGGCTACAAAGACAAGTACTGGTTAGGTATCCAGGAAGCAGACATCGAGCGTGATTAATATAAGCTAAAAGCTTGTTTCGCAATCGATATCAAATAGATAAGTTTAAGTCTAATACTTGTATCCTACATATTTTTCGATTCAAATAAACTTACTCTTTGAAATTCATGCTATTATCATCCTAAATAATGTTGCATATCTTTAATATCGCCAATTTCGTGTTGAATTCAATAAATGGAAAGCAACGACAACAACCCCAACAATATTGATCACGTTTAACAATTAAGAATTGCTTACATTTACTAAGTAAATCCAATGTCTTGTTTCTTTATTATTTACGTCAAGTTCCGAATTTTACATCGGCCTATGCATTCTATTTCTTTGTTGTACAATAACTTCCGCGTGTACTTGTTTTTTAAGTAGCATGAAATACTACACACGTAATATCCATTGTATATTAATCCTTTCCAACATAAAACAAATTGTCAGGTTTAAAATGTTTGAATGTCCATTTGATAAAGCCAACGATAGATTAATGCTATCACCATTAGAAAGCAAAACACAAACACAGATCCAGTTAAAGAGATCAAAAAGTCGGACCAAAAGTGTCATAATTAATGTATAGTTTTGTCATTTTTCTCTTTTTCAGTTTTTTGTTTTAAAAAAGTCATCACATGCACCCGTTTCACCACTCGTGTTCATTAGGGCGAAGTACATACATGTATGCCTTGGTGTACCTGTTTGCACTGTCCCAATTGCAGACGCATTTTGATATATTTGCAGCAGACAACTTTTGAAAACATTTTGCAAATTCCATTATTATGTATTTCCTTTTATAGAGATATTCAATACTTTTTGCCACATTTTCAGTTTTCAAGTGGGAAAGGGTCAAGTAATTTTCGCAAAAATTTGTAATTGTTTATAACATGTTAAATACCACTTTCGGTTTTAAGCTCACATGAGCACAACGTGCGAGGCGAGCTATTGTGATCACTGTCCGTGCGTCCTCTGTCTTTTCACATTTCCTACAAACAACTTAAAAATTCTTCTCCTCCTAAACCAGGGAACAAATCTAAAACTAAATATTATTCTCAAAAATATTCCTTTAGTGTTCAAATTGTTAGAATAATTGAATTCTATGGGAACCTTGTGTCCAAAAGCAAATATCCAATTTGAATATAATTTGGCACAAGTCGTCCGTGGGTGACCCTTTACCAGGTTTGAGCTAACTATTCCAATCTTTTAAGAAACATGGCTGATTTCAGGTGAGACAGCTCGTTACGACTCACCTGAATCTGTATTGTTTGCAAAAAGCTCAATATTGCCTTTGGCGCTGAAAGAGTTAAGTAAATATAACTTTATATATAGAAATGTTCGGTGTTTCTTTCATAGACGTTTTCAATGTCGTATGCTGCAGATATGCTGTATGAGGGAAAGGGTAAAACTATTTACTTGTTATTTAAGGAATAAATGAGTGGTACAATGAAGACTCAAACTGGAGATTGAACCTGTGAACTGACACATCCTAAGCAGATGCTTTAGCACTTCACCATCGATACAGTATAAATGATAGTATAATAATTGAATAGAGTTGCAAACATTGTGACAAAAGGAATGTATTTGCGTGTGGGAAAAGGTTACCAAAAGCTTGTCTAACATCTATACCCCTTCATTTGATGCCAACGTGGGGATGCAACAATGCCGCAAAGCTAGTCAGTGTGTAATATATATAGACCCCCATTTAGTACGGAGTGTCTGTTAAATGAACAAATTGATTGATGATTGTTTGGTGTTTTAAACTACTTTCAACATTTGTTCAGTTATACCACGGCATTTCCAAGGCAAGTTACCAGTACTACTGGTTCATTTATCCTGACACCAGTAAGTCCGTCCTGATAACCACGCAACCCGGAGTGCCAAGGAGGGCAGCCATTATTACCATTATTAAAGTATTTGGTATGACCAGACCGGGGATCGAATCCGCGACCTCCCGCACCCGAGGCAGACCCTCTACCACTACGCCACAGAGGCAGACCCTCTACCACTACGCCACAGAGGCAGTTTAAATGAACGCAACTACAACTCCTGAATAGAGTTGAAAATATAGGAGTCGACGAATTGAGTACACATGACCTCAACGTTACCAAGTAGAATGTTTTGTTGTTTTATTCTTTTTATATGTTTTAGATGGAGCCCGAAGAGCTCGGACCACATGTTTCCATGTATTAAGTAAACATTACTTATAATTCAGTTGTTTAGATAGAGACGGAAAGGCTCGGACCACAGTTGTCCACCCATTGAGTACACATAACTTCAAAGAAGCTTGCATGTGCAATGCAGAATATGAAGCCGGAAAGGTTCGGGCAACCGTTATCAAATTAACTAATTACAGTGCCAAAATTAAATTAAGAATATGTAGAGTCTAGGCCACAGCAGTAATTAGATTAAAGGTGAAACAAGAGATTTGTTAAAATTGTTGAATGCTTTTCTTTTGTAATTTTTCAGACATATTTGGATGTGGTATTTGGAAAGAAATCGATGAATGTCATTACGGAAACGATAAATTGAAAAAAAAAATGGATCGAGTGATGCAAGGACGTTGGACATTTCCCTGCAAGTCAAACGGACGTGGCTTTGTTTATTAATTCTTTAATTCAAAAGTTCTGTGTCAATTATTGAGGGTGTTCATTATAGTTTAAAGTGGGCTTTTGACGTGGTAGGCTTAAACAACCCCTGCACTTCTAACCTTACACGTTTCTCGGTTGACACAGCTAAGAAACCATGTGGTGTTCCCGTAAAGAAGAAGAAACCTTTTACAGCAGAATTAATTACTTATATGTTTATGTTGCATGACCCTTTATCCGCGTCCTTACATCATCTAAGATCGTTAACTGTAATAGTACTAGGGTTCTCTTTTTTTTTTAAGGATAAGTGAACTCATAGCATTGAAATGCTGTGATGCACATTTACACGATTCTAGCGTACATATTACAATCGGATCAATCGAATGTTAGTTCCGTGATTCATATACGACATTTTAAAGCATGGCGGGCAATTGCTTCTCTTGCCACAATGTGTTCAGGTCTATTGTATAGCTGGGTTGATTCACCCAGGGATCACGAGTGTAAGAACTGACGGGGTGGTATGACTGGAATGATGTGGAAAACGGCCTAAAACACCCAACAATACAAACAAAACGACCTCTGAAAGCAGGGCGGGCAATTGCTCCCTTTGTCACAGTGTGTTCAGTACTATTGAGTAGCTGGGTTGAATTACCCAGGACGCATGAGTATGTGAACAGTGCGGGTGATTTGACATATATGCTGTTGAAACCGGCGTAAAACACCCAACAATACAAACAAAACGACCTTTGAAATCATGATTAGCAATGGCTCATCTTTCCACACTGTTTTCAGTCCTAACGCATAGCTGGGTTGATTATCCCAGGTCCCTTGAGTTTGTGAACTCTGAGAGTGATTGGACATAAATGCTGTTGAAAACGGCCTAAAACTCCGTACAGTGCACTCGAAACGACCTTTGAAAACATGATGAGCAATGGCTCCTTGTACCACACTGTTTTCAGTCTTATCGCGTAGATTGGTTGATTCACCCAGGAAGCAGTGTGTGTGTGTGTGTGTGTGTGTGTGTGAGCAGTGAGGGGTATTGGGCATACATGCTGTTGAAAACGGCCTAAAACCCCAACAATGCAAGCAAAACGACCTTTGAAAACATGATGAGCAATGGCTGTTTTTATCACAATGTTTTCGACAGTTCACTTATAGGGAGTGTATGCATGTGGGAACGGGGTTATGGGAAAATCGTTCACCGTACCGCCGAAAGGGATTTGGCCTGCAGAGGTGCGAAGACCCGTGAACAGATCTTAACCCTTTCCCACATGCTGATATTTGATGCCACTTTCCACACTTATTTAGTCATGCAACAACTCGCTTCCAAGATCAAAACCCATACAATGCAAACAAAACGACATTTTAAAGCAAGGCTGGTAATTGCTTCTCTTGCCACAATGTGTTCAGGTCCATTGCATAGCTGGGTTGATTCACCCAGGGATCACGAGTGTGTGAACTGACGGGGTGGTGTGACTTGAATGATGTGGAAATCGGCCTAAAACACCCAACAATACAAACAAAACGACCTCTGAAAGCAGGGCGGGCAATTGCTCCCTTTGTCACAGTGTGTTCAGTACTATTGAGTAGCTGTGTTGAATCACCCAGGACGCATGGGTATGTGAACAGTGCGGGTGATTTGACATATATGATGTTGAAAACGACGCTAAACACCCAACAATACAAACAAAACGGCCTTTGAAGTCATGATTAGCAATGGCTCGCTCCTCTTTCCACACTGTTTTCAGTCCTAACGCATAGCTGGGTTGAATCACCCAGGACGCATGAGCATGTGAACAGTGGGTGCGATTTGACATGTATGATGTTGAAAACGGCGTAAAACACCCAACAACGCAATCAAAAGGACCTCTTACCACACTGTTTTCAGTCCTATTGCCTAGCTGGGTAGAATCACTCAGAAAACATGAGTATGTGCAAACAAAACGACATTTTAAAGCATGGCGGGCAATTGCTTCTCTTGCCACAATGTGTTCAGGTCTATTGCATAGCTGGGTTGATTCACCCAGGGATCACGAGTGTGTGAACTGACGGGGTGGTATGACTGGAATGATGTGGAAAACGGCCTAAAACACCCAACAATACAAACAAAACGACCTCTAAAAGCAGGGCGGGCAATTGCTCCCTTTGTCACAGTGTGTTCAGTACTATTGAGTAGCTAGATTGAATTACCCAGGACGCATGAGTATGTGAACAGTGCGGGTGATTTGACATATATGCTGTTGAAACCGGCGTAAAACACCCAACAATACAAACAAAACGACCTTTGAAATCATGATTAGCAATGGCTCATCTTTCCACACTGTTTTCAGTCCTAACGCATAGCTGGGTTGATTATCCCAGGTCCCATGAGTTTGTGAACTGTGAGAGTGATTGGACATAAATGCTGTTGAAAACGGCCTAAAACTCCGTACAGTGCACTCGAAACGACCTTTGAAAACATGATGAGCAATGGCTCCTTGTACCACACTGTTGTCAGTCTTATCGCGTAGATTGGTTGATTCACCCAGGAAGCAGTGTGTGTGTGTGTGTGTGAGCAGTGAGGGGTATTGGGAATACATGCTGTTGAAAACGGCCTAAAACCCCAACAATGCAAGCAAAACGACCTTTGAAATCATGATTAGCAATGGCACATCTTTCCACACTGTTTTCAGTCCTAACGCATAGCTGGGTTGATTATCCCAGGTCCCATGAGTTTGTGAACTGTGAGAGTGATTGGACATAAATGCTGTTGAAAACGGCCTAAAACTCCGTACAGTGCACTCGAAACGACCTTTGAAAACATGATGAGCAATGGCTCCTTGTACCAAACTGTTTTCAGTCTTATCGCGTAGATTGGTTGATTCACCCAGGAAGCAGTGTGTGTGTGTGTGTGAGCAGTGAGGGGTATTGGGCATACATGCTGTTGAAAACGGCCTAAAACCCCAACAATGCAAGCAAAACGACCTTTGAAAACATGATGAGCAATGGCTGTTTTTATCACAATGTTTTCGACAGTTCACCTATAGGGAGTGTATGCATGTGGGAACGAGGTTATGGGAAAATCGTTCACCGTACCGCCGAAAGGGATTTGGCCTGCAGAGGTGCGAAGACCCGTGAACAGATCTTAACACTTTCCCACATGCTGATATTTGATGCCACTTTCCACACTTATTTGGTCATGCAACAACTCGCTTCCAAGATCAAAACCCTTACAATGCAAACAAAACGACATTTTAAAGCATGGCGGGCAATTGCTTCTCTTGCCACAATGTGTTCAGGTCTATTGCATAGCTGGGTTGATTCACTCAGGGATCACGAGTGTGTGAACTGACGGGGTGGTATGACTTGAATGATGTGGAAATCGGCCTAAAACACCCAACAATACAAACAAAACGACCTCTGAAAGCAGGGCGGGCAATTGCTCCCTTTGTCACAGTGTGTTCAGTACTATTGAGTAGCTGTGTTGAATCACCCAGGACGCATGGGTATGTGAACAGTGCGTGTGATTTGACATATATGATGTTGAAAACGACGTAAAACACCCAACAATACAAACAAAACGGCCTTTGAAATCATGATTATCAATGGCTCGCTCCTCTTTCCACACTGTTTTCAGTCCTAACGCATAGCTGGGTTGAATCACCCAGGACGCATGAGCATGTGAACAGTGGGTGCGATTTGACATGTATGATGTTGAAAACGGCGTAAAACACCCAACAACGCAATCAAGAGGACCTCTTACCACACTGTTTTCAGTCCTATTGCCTAGCTGGGTAGAATCACTCAGAAAACATGAGTATGTGCAAACAAAACGACATTTTAAAGCATGGCGGGCAATTGCTTCTCTTGCCACAATGTGTTCAGGTCTATTGCATAGCTGGGTTGATTCACCCAGGGATCACGAGTGTGTGAACTGACGGGGCGGTATGACTGGAATGATGTGGAAAACGGCCTAAAACACCCAACAATACAAACAAAACGACCTCTGAAAGCAGGGCGGGCAATTGCTCCCTTTGTCACAGTGTGTTCAGTACTATTGAGTAGCTGGATTGAATTACCCAGGACGCATGAGTATGTGAACAGTGCGGGTGATTTGACATATATGCTGTTGAAACCGGCGTAAAACACCCAACAATACAAACAAAACTACCTTTGAAATCATGATTAGCAATGGCACATCTTTCCACACTGTTTTCAGTCCTAACGCATAGCTGGGTTGATTATCCCAGGTCCCATGAGTTTGTGAACTGTGAGAATGATTGGACATAAATGCTGTTGAAAACGGCCTAAAACTCCGTACAGTGCACTCGAAACGACCTTTGAAAACATGATGAGCAATGGTTCCTTGTACCACACTGTTTTCAGTCTTATCGTGTAGATTGGTTGATTCACCCAGGAAGCAGTGTGTTTGTGTGTGTGAGCAGTGAGAGGTATTGGGCATACATGCTGTTAAAAACGGCCTGAAACCCCAACAATGCAAGCAAAACGACCTTTGAAAACATGATGAGCAATGGCTGTTTTTATCACAATGTTTTCGACAGTTCACCTATAGGGAGTGTATGCATGTGGGAACGGGGTTATGAGAAAATCGTTCACCGTACCGCCGAAAGGGATTTGGCCTGCAGAGGTGCGAAGACCCGTGAACAGATCTTAACCCTTTCCCACATGCTGATATTTGATGCCACTTTCCACACTTATTTAGTCATGCAACAACTCGCTTCCAAGATCAAAACCCATACAATGCAAACAAAACGACATTTTAAAGCATGGCGGGCAATTGCTTCTCTTGCCACAATGTGTTCAGGTCTATTGCATAGCTGGGTTGATTCACCCAGGGATCACGAGTGTGTGAACTGACGGGGTGGTATGACTTGAATGATGTGGAAATCGGCCTAAAACACCCAACAATACAAACAAAACGACCTCTGAAAGCAGGGCGGGCAATTGCTCCCTTTGTCACAGTGTGTTCAGTACTATTGAGTAGCTGTGTTGAATCACCCAGGACGCATGGGTATGTGAACAGTGCGTGTAATTTGACATATATGATGTTGAAAACGACGTTAAACACCCAACAATACAAACAAAACGACCTCTGAAAGCGGGGCGGGCAATTGCTCCCTTTGTCACAGTGTGTTCAGTACTATTGAGTAGCTGTGTTGAATCACCCAGAACGCATGGGTATGTGAACAGTGCGTGTGATTTGACATATATGATGTTGAAAACGACGTTAAACACTCAACAATACAAACAAAACGGCCTTTAAAATCATGATTAGCAATGGCTCGCTCCTCTTTCCACACTGTTTTCAGTCCTAACGCATAGCTGGGTTGAATCACCCAGGACGCATGAGCATGTGAACAGTGGGTGCGATTTGACATGTATGATGTTGAAAACGGCGTAAAACACCCAACAACGCAATCAAAAGGACCTCTTACCACACTGTTTTCAGTCCTATTGCCTAGCTGGGTAGAATCACTCAGAAAACATGAGTATGTGCAAACAAAACGACATTTTAAAGCATGGCGGGCAATTGCTTCTCTTGCCACAATGTGTTCAGGTCTATTGCATAGCTGGGTTGATTCACCCAGGGATCACGAGTGTGTGAACTGACGGGGTGGTATGACTGGAATGATGTGGAAAACGGCCTAAAACACCCAACAATACAAACAAAACGACCTCTGAAAGCAGGGCGGGCAATCGCTCCCTTTGTCACAGTGTGTTCAGTACTATTGAGTAGCTGGATTGAATTACCCAGGACGCATGAGTATGTGAACAGTGCGGGTGATTTGACATATATGCTGTTGAAACCGGCGTAAAACACCCAACACTACAAACAAAACGACCTTTGAAATCATGATTAGCAATGGCACATCTTTCCACACTGTTTTCAGTCCTAACGCATAGCTGGGTTGATTATCCAAGGTCCCATGAGTTTGTGAACTGTGAGAGTGAATGGACATAAATGCTGTTGAAAACGGCCTAAAACTCCGTACAGTGCACTCGAAACGACCTTTGAAAACATGATGAGCAATGGCTCCTTGTACCACACTGTTTTCAGTCTTATCGCGTAGATTGGTTGATTCACCCAGGAAGCAGTGTGTGTGTGTGTGTGTGTGTGTGTGAGCAGTGAGGGGTATTGGGCATACATGCTGTTGAAAACGGCCTAAAACCCCAACAATGCAAGCAAAACGACCTTTGAAAACATGATGAGCAATAGCTGTTTTTATCACAATGTTTTCGACAGTTCACTTATAGGGAGTGTATGCATGTGGGAACGGGGTTATGGGAAAATCATTCACCGTACCGCCGAAAGGGATTTGGCCTGCAGAGGTGCGAAGACCCGTGAACAGATCTTAACCCTTTCCCACATGCTGATATTTGATGCCACTTTCCACACTTATTTAGTCATGCAACAACTCGCTTCCAAGATCAAAACCCATACAATGCAAACAAAACGACATTTTAAAGCATGGCGGGCAATTGCTTCTCTTGCCACAATGTGTTCAGGTCTATTGCATAGCTGGGTTGATTCACCCAGGGATCACGAGTGTGTGAACTGACGGGGTGGTATGACTTGAATGATGTGGAAATCGGCCTAAAACACCCAACAATACAAACAAAACGACATCTGAAAGCAGGGCGGGCAATTGCTACCTTTGTCACAGTGTGTTCAGTACTATTGAGTAGCTGTGTTGAATCACCCAGGACGCATGGGTATGTGAACAGTGCGTGTGATTTGACATATATGATGTTGAAAACGGCGTAAAACACCCAACAACGCAATCAAAAGGACCTCTTACCACACTGTTTTCAGTCCTATTGCCTAGCTGGGTAGAATCACTCAGAAAACATGAGTATGTGCAAACAAAACGACATTTTAAAGCATGGCGGGCAATTGCTTCTCTTGCCACAATGTGTTCAGGTCTATTGCATAGCTGGGTTGATTCACCCAGGGATCACGAGTGTGTGAACTGACGGGGTGGTATGACTTTAATGATGTGGAAATCGGCCTAAAACACCCAACAATACAAACAAAACGACCTCTGAAAGCAGGGCGGGCAATTGCTCCCTTTGTCACAGTGTGTTCAGTACTATTGAGTAGCTGTGTTGAATCACCCAGGACGCATGGGTATGTGAACAGTGCGTGTGATTTGACATATATGATGTTGAAAACGACGCTAAACACCCAACAATACAAACAAAACGGCCTTTGAAATCATGATTAGCAATGGCTCGCTCCTCTTTCCACACTGTTTTCAGTCCTAACGCATAGCTGGGTTGAATCACCCAGGACGCATGAGCATGTGAACAGTGGGCGCGATTTAACATGTATGATGTTGAAAACGGCGTAAAACACCCAACAACGCAATCAAAAGGACCTCTTACCACACTGTTTTCAGTCCTATTGCCTAGCTGGGTAGAATCACTCAGAAAACATGAGTATGTGCAAACAAAACGACATTTTAAAGCATGGCGGGCAATTGCTTCTCTTGCCACAATGTTTTCAGGTCTATTGCATAGCTGGGTTGATTCACCCAGGGATCACGAGTGTGTGAACTGACGGGGTGGTATGACTGGAATGATGTGGAAAACGGCCTAAAACACCCAACAATACAAACAAAACGACCTCTGAAAGCAGGGTGGGCAATTGCTCCCTTTGTCACAGTGTGTTCAGTACTATTGAGTAGCTAGATTGAATTACCCAGGACGCATGAGTATGTGAACAGTGCGGGTGATTTGACATATATGCTGTTGAAACCGGCGTAAAACACCCAACAATACAAACAAAACGACCTTTGAAATCATGATTAGCAATGGCTCATCTTTCCACACTGTTTTCAGTCCTAACGCATAGCTGGGTTGATTATCCCAGGTCCCATGAGTTTGTGAACTGTGAGAGTGATTGGACATAAATGCTGTTGAAAACGGCCTAAAACTCCGTACAGTGCACTCGAAACGACCTTTGAAAACATGATGAGCAATGGCTCCTTGTACCACACTGTTGTCAGTCTTATCGCGTAGATTGGTTGATTCACCCAGGAAGCAGTGTGTGTGTGTGTGTGTGTGTGTGTGTGTGTGTGTGTGTGAGCAGTGAGGGGTATTGGGCATACATGCTGTTGAAAACGGCCTAAAACCCAAACAATGCAAGCAAAACGACCTTTGAAAACATGATGAGCAATGGTTGTTTTTATCACAATGTTTTCGACAGTTCACTTATAGGGAGTGTATGCATGTGGGAACGGGGTTATGGTAAAATCGTTCACCGTACCGCCGAAAGTGATTTGGCCTGCAGAGGTGCGAAGACCCGTGAACAGATCTTAACCCTTTCCCACATGCTGATATTTGATGCCACTTTCCACACTTATTTAGTCATGCAACAACTCGCTTCCAAGATCAAAACCCATACAATGCCAACAAAACGACATTTTAAAGCATGGCGGGCAATTGCTTCTCTTGCCACAATGTGTTCAGGTCTATTGCATAGCTGGGTTGATTCACCCAGGGATCACGAGTGTGTGAACTGACGGGGTGGTATGACTTGAATGTTGTGGAAATCGGCCTAAAACACCCAACAATACAAACAAAACGACCTCTGAAAGCAGGGCGGGCAATTGCTCCCTTTGTCACAGTGTGTTCAGTACTATTGAGTAGCTGTGTTGAATCACCCAGGACGCATGGGTATGTGAACAGTGCGTGTGATTTGACATATATGATGTTAAAAACGACGCTAAACACCCAACAATACAAACAAAACGGCCTTTGAAATCATGATTAGCAATGGCTCGCTCCTCTTTCCACACTGTTTTCAGTCCTAACGCATAGCTGGGTTGAATCACCCAGGACGCATGAGCATGTGAACAGTGGGCGCGATTTAACATGTATGATGTTGAAAACGGCGTAAAACACCCAACAACGCAATCAAAAGGACCTCTTACCACACTGTTTTCAGTCCTATTGCCTAGCTGGGTAGAATCACTCAGAAAACATGAGTATGTGCAAACAAAACGACATTTTAAAGCATGGCGGGCAATTGCTTCTCTTGCCACAATGTTTTCAGGTCTATTGCATAGCTGGGTTGATTCACCCAGGGATCACGAGTGTGTGAACTGACGGGGTGGTATGACTGGAATGATGTGGAAAACGGCCTAAAACACCCAACAATACAAACAAAACGACCTCTGAAAGCAGGGTGGGCAATTGCTCCCTTTGTCACAGTGTGTTCAGTACTATTGAGTAGCTAGATTGAATTACCCAGGACGCATGAGTATGTGAACAGTGCGGGTGATTTGACATATATGCTGTTGAAACCG